>SJYC01114372.1:0-21533 GCA_006408675.1 Madoqua kirkii | reverse complement strand
GGGGGTCGGGGAGGGAGGGAGGGAATGAACGAGTCACCCCATGGGCCTGGGGTCCTGTGGAGACGACACGATGCCAGCTGCCCTGGACACAGTGCTCTTGTGTTCTTCCTCCAACCTGAGGTTGAAGTAGGATGGGAATGAAGCTCCTGGCTCTGGCCATGGCTACACAAGGCTGAACTAGCTCCCAGGGCAAGCAGGAGATGCCAATACTAATAAAATGTCACTTCGATTACGTCTGCCAGCGTTATAATAAGAAACTGGAGACTTCCTCCCTTGGGCATCCTCTGTTAATTGCCATTTATAAAAGTTCTGTTTGCCGGGTCTGGAATATGCATTATTTTCCCTTTGAAAATAAAAGGAAACTTCTAAAATATCAATTGGCATTCCAAATGGCAAAGCGATTTGTTTTCCAACTGACACTCTGAGATCCGCTTGGGAGTCTGTCTGGAAGGCAGGCATCTGGTATCAATTTGCAACAATATAAAATCAAAGCCTACCTCCCATGTAAATACACTTAAAAAAAATAATTCCACAAGTCCCTTCTCTACATCGGTGTCTCCATTCCTTCCCTGCAAATAGGTTCATTAATATCATTTTTTCAGATTTCATATATATGCATTAAATATAATATATGGTGTTTCTCATTGTAGTATGGCTAAAACCAATAGAACACTGTAAAGCAATCTTCCTCCAGTTAAAATAAGTTAATTAAAAAATTAAATAAATAAAGATTTTTAAAATTCCATATTTCACCAGCCAGCATGTATCATTGATTTCCTTATATTTCAGTCTTGACTTCTTTTTTTTGCCCCTAGCCCCAATGAACTAAAGTTACGGATAACAAATGTTGCACTTCTTAATAAAGATCTACTGGCTAAATTCATTCTAGCTCTGTGAAATACAGCTTAGAGGGAGGGTATATCTAGATGAATGACTGGATTGAAATATTCCCTTACCATCTCCTCCAATCTGCCTGCTTGTGTTTGGAACAAACAGGGTCAGATAAAAAATCTGGTTGAGCTACCCAGGGCAGCTCCCCACAGACACATAGTCAAACATGGGCTGGATATGTACCTGACAAAGACCTGCTCATATTCTTGGACAGTTCAAGTGTCCAGAAAACCATCCGGACCTTAAAGCAAAACCTGTTTTGCTCAGGAAGGTCACAAAACTTGTTTGGATGAACTTTCGACACGTGACAAAGGCAATCAAGCTCAGTGGCGAGTGTGGTTCAGGATTAGACAGGATCCCAGCACTGCAAACTCCATTGTGCACTGGAGAGAAAAGTGAGCTCCATGGAGTTCAGTTCCCTCATTTACATAGTACTGTCAGCCTCTATGAAAGAGCATCAGCAGAGGAGTTGGGATTACATTGGATACTTACTGAGAACTATGGTTTTTCCAGTAGTCATGTACGGATGTGGGAACTGAACCATAAACAAGGCTGAGTGCCGAAGAATTGATGTTTTCGAACCGTGGTTCTGGAGAAGACTCCTGAGAGTCCCTTGGACAGCAAGGAGATCAAACCAGTCAACCCTAAAGGAAATAAACCCTGAATATTCACTAGAAGGACTGATGCTGAAGCTCCAATACTTTGGTTACCTGATGCAAAGAGCTGACTCATTGGAAAAGACCCTGATGCTGGGAAAGATTGAAGGCAGGAAGAGAAGGGGATGACAAAGGATGAGATGGCATGAGCAACTCAATGGACATGAGTTTGAGCAAACTCTGGGAGATGGTGAAGGACAAGGAAGCCTGGCGTGCTGCAATCCATGGGGCCACAAAGAGACTGAACAACAACAATATTGTTGTGCAATTGTGCAAAGTACTTCAGAGAATAATCCTGGCTGTTGTGCCATGAAGCTGCTGTTGTTTAGTCACTGAGTTGTAGCTGACTCCTTGTGACCTCATGAACTGTAGTCCGCCAGGCTCCTCTGTCCATGGGACTTCCCAGGCAAGAATGCTGGAATGGGGTATGTGATTATTAATATGTCCCACTCTTACAGAGATTCTGGAATCTGCCTATGGACACACCCAGGAAATGGCAGATCTGAGATGTGAGGCTATTTCCATATGGCTCTGTAGCTCATCACGTTAGTGTGCAATAAGCAAACCATGATCATGAAAAACCACCCGTAAAACAAGAAAACAATGAGATTGCTGCTGGAATGTTAAGACTGTGTCCTGGGACTTTCCTGGTGGTCCAGTGGCTATGACTCCATGCTCTCAACGCAGCAGACCCAGGTCAGAGAACCAGATCCCACATGCCACAACTAAGATCCGGCACAGCCAAATAAATAAATTTTTTTCTTTTTTTTTAAAAAAGACCGCATCCTGGCCTTACTTTGAATAACAGAGTAAGTACAAAATCACTAGACACTGGGTGCTTGTTTAGTTACTGCAGCAGACTATTATGCAGCTTTGCAAAGGCATGTTTTCCTTCTCTTGAGAACATATCTTTATCCTCCACACTAGAGAACACTCAGACTTCAACACCTGGTAATTAGCTGCAAACATGCACAAGCTGAACCCAGGAACTGTTTGAAAAAAAAAAAAAAAATCTCATGATCTTGCTCAAGGGTACTTTTTTCTTTAATAAAAAGAAATTATATGTCTTAACTGAAATGCACAAGATCTGGCTTTTTTTTTTAATTGACATGCTCAGCATTTACCTTAAAAGGTAACATTAGAATTTTTAGACCAAAAGACCAATGAGCATAAAACATGGTTTCTCTTGCAGCTGAAAATGTATACATCCTCAACCAATACATTATTTATGACCACCCTATATACTTCACCTCGAGCTATCTGGAGAGTAAAGGCACAATGTTATGAGAAACAAGACAATGAGAAGAAACAGGGTCAGAACTTTCTTCGTGGTCCGGTGGCTAAGATTCTGAGTTCCCAATGGAGGGGGCCTGGGTTTGATCACTGGTTGGGGAACTAGATCCCACATGCCGCAACAAAGAGTTTCTTGCATGCCAAAAGTAAAGATCTTGCATGCTGCAACTAAGACCCGGTACAGCCAAATAAATAAATACTAAAGAAAGAAAAAAACAGGTCTGCAATTTTTTCTTCTAGAGAGTATTTCTTAAAAGCATAGCATTGGATTGTGCTCACGTCCATCCTCTGTTACTGAGATGGCTCTGCTATCCCATCAGTCCACACACTGGAACCCGTGTATGTTTGTGTGGGTGGGGGTCCCTTGATGCCTCTGTACTCCGCCCTCCACAACCAGTCCATCTCCAAGTTCACTCCGCTGCACCCTAAATCCCTGTGGGATCCACCCCCTTCTCCCCACCCCCATCACTGCCACTGCAGCCCAGTCGCAGCCATCCTCTGCCAGGACAGTAGCTACAAACTGTGGTTTCTCCCATCTGTGGCTTCTCTCATCTAACTGTCCTTCCACGCTGCCACCACCCCAATCATTTCAAAACACAGGTCTTACTCTGGTTCCACCTGGCTGGTGACATCACATTGCTCTGCTGCTGAACATCAAAATCCTCCCCGTGGTCCAAACACACCACCTGCCCTTCATCTACTTCCTTCACATTTTCCTGCTTCTTCTACCAGAGACCCTGACCAGGCTGGTCCTGTGGTCTACACACTCCTCCCAGCCTGTGTTCACCCTTTAGACACCTCCAGAAGCCAGCCCTCCCCACCACAAGCAGGTCAAACTCACCATGGCGCTTGTCGCAGGCCCCGACAGGACCAAGGCCCTCCCCTCTGGCCACGCATCACAGTCGCAGCCCTACACCTGGGGGTGATTATCTAAGAGTCTCTTAACTGGACACAAGCTGGCAGCGACCACCCAAGTCACACATGTGCGTGCATGCTCAGTTGTGTCTGACTCTGTGACCCCATAGACTGTAACCCCTCAGGCTCCTCTGTCCATGGATTCTCCAGGCAAGAATATTGGAGTGGGCTGCCATGCCTACCTCCGGGGGAATCTTCCCAACCCAGGGATTGAACTCACATCTCTTATGTCTCCTGCGATGGCAGGCAGACTCTTTACCAGAATTGGAGCCTGTCAATTCTATCTTCTTTTTGAGTCAGTGATTCCCTCACTGTCTCCATCCTAGTCTTGAATTGAACCTGCAGTATCTCCAAGGTGCACCCATATTTCCAAATAAGGTTAGAACGTTTCTGAGGTTCCAGGTGGGAACCCCATACCCACAAAAACTGCACAAATAGGTGACCCGAAGGACTTCAGGGAGCGCAAGCAGCGCCCCAAATCCACGTGGTCACCGAGCATCACAGTGACAAGTTAGTGCTGGGGGTGAGTGATGGCAGAGGCTTCTAGTCTCTACTTCTAACGCCAGCTTTCTCGCTGCTCTCCCTTCCTCCAGAAGTTTCCAAGTGTCCATGAATCTCCTGAAATTCTTTCTAAAATTCTCTCTGTATAAAAATAGATGAAGTCCCAGAACAGAAAATTTTTTCATGGACATGAGTTCCTCTTTCTGAAGTGACGACTAAGACGCCCAAAGGGTTAAAACCAAAAGGCACTGTTCTTCCTCCAGCCAACCTGCCTCCAGTTTTCATAACCCCCCGCAGGTCACTGTCTTTGCTCACAGGCCTCCCTTCTTCCTCTGAAATGAAGTTCACCTCCATCACCAGGCGCTGAGCACTGGGCCGCCAGTCCCTGCAGGCTCAGCTCTGAGGCCACCTCCAGGACAACCGCCCGCTCCAGAGGGGAACCAGGAAGCCCTGCTGCCTCTGCTTGTAGTTCTCCTCTCTTCTGGAAGGTAGGTGCTGGTCCACTGATCCCTGAACCACCAAGAGACCTGATGGTTCACACACAGGCATGTGAACAACCTGGCATGCGGAGGGGCGTAGGTTGCTGCTAACCCCATGCCACATGGGTTATACCAGGGACCCGGACAAGCCCCACCTCTGTCTTCTCAAGGGGTCAAAGAGCAAAGGCAAGGGCCAGGTGCAGAGACCTGCAAGCAGGGAGGAGAAGCCAAGTCCATCACTGAAGTAGCATTCAATCGACTCCATGGTCATGGCCCCAGGGACCTTGAGGGTGCCCCAAGAGCCCTCAGACTCCAGGGGTGTCCTGCCTAGAGAAGGAGGCTGAGCAGGCAGCAGGCAGGCCACAGGAGGAGGGCCACGGTTTCTGCCAGGGGAAGGAGCAGAGATCCATCTTTCAGAATTGTTTTGGCAGGTAGCACTCCCCTCCTGCAGTCCCGATGGGCAAGGCAGTGTCTTGACGCCTGGGTGTGGAACAGACCGGCTCTTGCTCTTGGCCACACCGCTCCACTGCTCTAAGCAGATGACATCGAACGTGTTATTCACCTCCTTCTTGCTGCCCTGTCCTTGAGACTGTTGTTTTCCAGTGAACAAAAGGACAAAAACGCTAAGGGAGGCGGTGGCGGTGACCTCAGCTGCTCTGGTCTTATTTTACTATTTATAAAATTGAACCGATGCGGTAAATCATCTGGAAGCAAAAAGCTCCACTCTGGATGATCTAAGCAGACCTCGTCAGGCTTCTCAACTGCTTTTTGACTGATGGTGTAGGGCAGAGCAGGGCAACTGTGCACAAAACAGCTACGGTCTCCAAACCCCTGCTAGGTGCTTCTCACGGTCATGCTCACAACACCCCGAAATGGGTGGGAAGTTTTTAAAAATTTATTTCTTTATTTGACTGCACTGGGTCTTAGTTGCAGCATGTGAACTCATAGATGTGGCATATGGGATCTAGTTCCCTGACCAGGAATCAAACCCCGGGTCCCCGGCATAGGGAGAGGGGAGTTTCAGCCACTGGAAGTCCCCAGGCAGGGATTATTATCCCCATCTTACAGGTGAGGATGCTGCCGCTCAGAGGGGTTGCAAGAGTTTCCTCAAAAGGTGTTGCTATGTGGCAGAGCTGTCTGACTCCAAGGTTGGGGCTTCCACTCCTGAATCTATTCACTCAATTTTCTGGGAAGGAGGCAGAGCAGCAGGGGTGTGGGAAAGGAGGAACCAACATCAAACTACTGTTTGGAGAAAGCTGTTGTTATTGGGAAAATTTTCCACAACTCGGGCCCCAAACCAGGGTTCTCTGTTGGCCTGTCCCTCGAGATTATCATATGAAAGTCAGAATCCTTGCTTGATGTGAAAGTGTTGCAGGCCAGAACTACAGCACAATATTTCTTTGTACTTGAACATCCTGACTTTGGTTGACTCTAGCCCGTAGGTCTGAAATACACGAGGCCCTGGCATTTTTGTTCTCTGGAGGTTAACTAATATACAGTGGAAGCTGCGGGCAGGAAGGAGAATAAAATTCTACAGCATTTAATAGAGTTCTTTGTTTTTCTTAAGTGAAACAACTACATTAGAGTTTGTGGTTTATGTTTAAAACTCTCGGCTTGGAACCAGAAAACCCAGGTTTCAAAATTCCAGCTCTGCCATGTGTGGGGTATATGACCGTGGACATGATCGCTTCGTTCTTCGTGGTCTCAACTTTCTAGTCTACAAAACAGCTACCACATTGCCTTTCTGAAAACTATTTAGTATATACGAAAGTGCTTTGTAAATTGTAAAGCCCCAAACAAGTAAGTAGAACTTAATAATCAGAAGTTTGTCTTGTGGTGGATAAACTGAATCCTCAAGGATTTACACAATCACCTTTGTAATTTGTAATCTCATCTTCTGTCTCCCTCTTTAATAGAAAACTTTGATTCAATAAAATAAAAAACTTCATCAAGAAACACTTTTCCACATCAGATTAACCATTTATCCCCTAACATCCCAATTTTTAAAATTATTTTCTATTGAAATAGAGTTGACATACACTATTACATTAGTTTCAGGGGTACAACCTAGTGGTTCAGCATTTAAAAACATGGAAATGTGCACCTCTTACTTCTTTCACCTATTTTGCCTATCCACACCCCCCATGCCAACATGCCAATTTTAGTCCTTAAGCAAAACATTATAGACTTTGGCTGCTCTCCCATCTCTCACAACCCCCCATCCTCTTCCTAAGATGATCAAAGTAGACACTTTGCTCTATAAATCATTGGGTCAATGAGTAAAATGCTTTCAAATAAAAACCAGTGTGCTAGACACACAAATCTTTGGCATTCTCCAATATTTTGTTAGTCTCTTCCTGAATGGCTTGCTGTCTATTTGTCATGGGTTAAACTGAGATTTAAGTGCACTCCTACCCTTTAAATTGGGGATAAGATTGTATCCTTTCATGAACATACACATTATTACAATATTCCAAGTCCTAAATGTCTAGTATTCCCAAGCTCTGCTTTATAAGCTTTGTCTTTGTGACCAAATGTTCAGCAATAAACTCCAAATCACATTAATAATAATCCCATTAAACATAAACTAGTGTGCAATTATCCAAAATGCTAACACAAACATAAAGGCGGGGAAAAAAACTCCAAAAAACAGGAAACCCTGATTGAATGTATTATCTCAGAGACTTTTAAAAACCAGACAGAAATAAAATGCATCACATAGTTTGTAAAGGAGAGTAACAGGTAATGATTTTATGATTCCTACAGATAATACTAAGCAATCTGTTTGAGATTTAGTGTCTGAAAGTTTAGTTTTTAAATTGCACGCAGGCTGAAACTTGAGGTGGAGGGTTGTTAGATATTTTTCTGAGGTGTAAAATGGGTGGTGGTGGTGGTGGTGACCTTTTGAGAAATTCACAGAATCATGTCAAGTAACAGATTCTGATAAAAATGTTTGGTTTTTCACTCTTCCTCTGATGACCACATTTTGCACAGCTCCCCAGGGGAGAATGGAACCAAGAGACGTGTGGTGAGGTCCTGGCACACGTGCTGACAAACCAGCTCTCTGAAAGGGAAAAAGCCAGACCCTGGCTTATAATAACCACTGGCTGATTCCTGTGGTGTAAATGCTCCCACTATGACTGATTTCAGTTACCCATCAGCTCAGATTCCTTGGTCGTCCCGTCCCTACGGAGTCAGTCCAGTATACTCTCAGATCTAGCAGGAACCCAGATCAGAAGCCAGAGAGACCAGGGCTCAAATTCTAACTCTAGAGTCCAGCCATGAGGCCTCTGGCAAGCTTCCTTAAGCCCTCC
This sequence comes from Madoqua kirkii, assembly GCA_006408675.1. Taxonomy (NCBI): domain Eukaryota; kingdom Metazoa; phylum Chordata; class Mammalia; order Artiodactyla; family Bovidae; genus Madoqua; species Madoqua kirkii. The sequence goes on along the minus strand of SJYC01114372.1, from coordinate 13,484 downwards.
AAGCCTCACCGTCCACAGCTCTAATATATGTATAAGCCCTTTGTCTTAGAATTGCCACACAAAACAAAAGAATGCACATGAGGGGCTTCTCTGATGGCTCAGTGGTAAAGAACCCACCTGCCAATACAGGGGACTTGGGTTCAATCCCTGGATCAGGAAGATCCCCTGAAGGAAGAAATGGCAACCCACTCCAGTACTCTTGCCTGGGAAATCCCATGGACAGAGGAGCCTGGTGAGCTACAATTCATGTAGTCACAAAGAGTCGGACACAACTTAGGGACTAAACAGTGAATGTATATGAAGCCCATAGCACACAGAAAGGTGCTGCTTCCCCTCCGTGTAGAGCGGGGAGAAGCCATCGTGGGGTGGGGTGGGGGGGTTGGTGGATGGGTGGATGATGCAGGGGGAGAGGAGAGACACTCAAGGAGGGAGGTTCGGTGCTGCAGGACTGAGGGAGGAGGTGGTAGAGTGGCTAATTTACCAAATAAAATATTGGGAGTGATTCTGGTTAAAAATAAAAAGGCCCAGAAAGTTGGCGGGGGAGAACACCCCCAGGCCTGTCACCAGCAAGTCCCCCAACCACCAAGGAGTCAGGGACAGGTGCACTCAGACCACAGAGGAGGAAGAAAGTCATCCCTAGGAGGGCGTGCTCAGCGCCACACCTGGGGCCTCTGCAGGGTGATGGGTCTGATATGGAAGAAGGGGCGTCTGGTGGGGAAGCACCCATGGAGAGGCCGGTGGGTGCCAGCAGCCAGGTGCCCTTGTGAAGCCAGTGCAGAGGACAGGCGTACAGGGGAGCAGGGAGCGTGCTGGCCACACACGAAAGAAAACGAGTCTAAGACTGCCGGGATCCGACGTGGGCCTCAGAAAGGTCCCTCTGTCAGCTGGGAAGAAAGGATGGCGGGTCCAAACAGAAGCCAGGAGCTTCCGGCAGACAAGGACAGGGGACCAGCCCACATCTCTGGGGACAGAGCCCCTGGCGGGGGCATAGGTCTCGCCCACTTCTGGAAGAGTCAGAGGACAAACAGTTTAAGCTCTGCAGGCCATGTGGTCTCTGCCGCAGCTACTCTACTCTGCTTGTAGCACAAGGGCGGCCCGAGACAGTACAGAGAGGAACAGGAGGGGCTGTTTCCCCGAAAATAATTTATAAGCAGCTCCTGGGCCTGAGCGTGCTGACCCCTGGGCTGGGGAAAAGGGGCGATGCTGAAAAGACACCAAGGGTCCAAAAAAAGGAAACACATCCAGAGGGGAGGTAGTATTATTACCATTCCCATTTCACGGATGAGACCCTCAGCACTAAGGAAGTGGGAGAACTACTGCCATACACCCAATTCCTGGGGGCGCCAGGCTCTTGATTCTCCTATCTCCCACGGAGGCACAGGGCCCAGGTGGACTAAACAGGTAACAAAGGTGAAGTCGGGTGTGGCCGAGAAACGGGGGCGTGGCGGGGAGCAGGCAGGCACTGGGCAGGACTGGATCCCTGTAGACACTGACAGAGAAGAGACGCCTAAATAAGGAAACCGCAGGGCCAGCACTGCTCTTAGAGGTCACGGAGGCCACGTTCACCCCCGTCCAGCTGAAGCCAGTCGAACAAGCATTTAGGAGCCTGACTCAAACCACAGCAGAGCAGAGATGTTAAAAATAAAAAGGCCCAGAAAGTTGGCGGGGGAGAACACCCCCAGGCCTGTCACCAGCAAGTCCCCCAACCACCAAGGAGTCAGGGACAGGTGCACTCAGACCACAGAGGAGGAAGAAAGTCATCCCTAGGAGGGCGTGCTCAGCGCCACACCTGGGGCCTCTGCAGGGTGATGGGTCTGATATGGAAGAAGGGGCGTCTGGTGGGGAAGCACCCATGGAGAGGCCGGTGGGTGCCAGCAGCCAGGTGCCCTTGTGAAGCCAGTGCAGAGGACAGGCGTACAGGGGAGCAGGGAGCGTGCTGGCCACACACGAAAGAAAACGAGTCTAAGACTGCCGGGATCCGACGTGGGCCTCAGAAAGGTCCCTCTGTCAGCTGGGAAGAAAGGATGGCGGGTCCAAACAGAAGCCAGGAGCTTCCGGCAGACAAGGACAGGGGACCAGCCCACATCTCTGGGGACAGAGCCCCTGGCGGGGGCATAGGTCTCGCCCACTTCTGGAAGAGTCAGAGGACAAACAGTTTAAGCTCTGCAGGCCATGTGGTCTCTGCCGCAGCTACTCTACTCTGCTTGTAGCACAAGGGCGGCCCGAGACAGTACAGAGAGGAACAGGAGGGGCTGTTTCCCCGAAAATAATTTATAAGCAGCTCCTGGGCCTGAGCGTGCTGACCCCTGGGCTGGGGAAAAGGGGCGATGCTGAAAAGACACCAAGGGTCCAAAAAAAGGAAACACATCCAGAGGGGAGGTAGTATTATTACCATTCCCATTTCACGGATGAGACCCTCAGCACTAAGGAAGTGGGAGAACTACTGCCATACACCCAATTCCTGGGGGCGCCAGGCTCTTGATTCTCCTGTCTCCCACGGAGGCACAGGGCCCAGGTGGACTAAACAGGTAACAAAGGTGAAGTCGGGTGTGGCCGAGAAACGGGGGCGTGGCGGGGAGCAGGCAGGCACTGGGCAGACTGGATCCCTGTAGACACTGACAGAGAAGAGACGCCTAAATAAGGAAACCGCAGGGCCAGCACTGCTCTTAGAGGTCACGGAGGCCACGTTCACCCCCGTCCAGCTGAAGCCAGTCGAACAAGCATTTAGGAGCCTGACTCAAACCACAGCAGAGCAGAGACAAACATGTTCAGACACATATCCTGGAGCCAGACTGCCCACAAGCAGGCTGAGCGACCCTCGGCCAGTAACTTAACCTCTCTGTGCTTCAGAATAAGGGTGATGCTGTGTAAGGGCTGTTCTAAATGTGAACCAGCTCATGCGTTGTTCCCTTAGAACCAGTCCTGGGACGTGGTAGTTAAATACAAATACTGCATCAAGGCACGGAGCCAGGTCCCACAGTGGGCACATGAAGTGTCTCTGCCCTGGTAGGGATCAGAAAACAGGCTCAGCTCTAATCAAGTCTCATCACCAGAAAAACCGTCCTGTCGATGTGTGCCTCCAACAGACAAGGACTACGTTCATGCCTGTACTTCCCATAACTGGTACGTCTTACTTGATATTCATCACGTTCATGAATAAATCACGTTGTTGATAAACTGTTTGTTCTCTGACTCTTATAGAAATGGGTGAGACCTATGCCCCCGCCCAGGGCTCTGTCCTCAGAGATGTGGGCTGGTCCCCTGTCCTTGTTCCCTGGAACAAGGATATTCATTATGTTGTTGAATAAATCATACAAGGCTTTAGGTCCCCAAACTAGAATTTCCTCCATGACATAACCCCCTAAAACATAGGGTCATCCTCTGCTCACTCTGTGACCCCGGATTCCTGCTTCTCCACACTGTCGGGACCTGAAATCGACATCTACTAAAGCACTGTGTAAACCTGATGGCCTTTCGGTCCATCCTCCCCAGATCACTTCTGTGCCGGGGCTCGTAGAGACAGGGCTGGACTGCCCCAGTGGCTGTGGCTTCCAGCCTGGATGGAGCAGGCAGGCCAGCTGTGACACCTCTGCAGCCAGAGGAGCACAGCTGACCCTCCCTGCCGCCCTGGGAAACCCATTCCTTCATCCATCAGTGCACGTCCTGCCGACGGGTGCCACCCGGGATAAACATATCTCCACCTCCTCATCTGAAGCTGAGATTCAGTTATTCAGCCATTATGCTTGGCCTCCGAGGCAGGTCACAGGGCACTAGCCCGGAAGAGCACACCACTGCACTGTCCCAGAGCTTTCATTCCAGAAGAAAACTGAGGTGAGGAGGTGAAGCCACCTGCCCTTGGTTGCCAGCCAGGGCAGGGACTGGCTCAGAGCCCAGAGGGGCAGGGTACCAGCTTGGCATTCCTGATCGACATGCTGTCACCTCATCCAGCCTCACCTACTGCTCCTTCCCAGTGCGTTCAAAGGCTGCTTGCCCCTTGCCCTCTCCCTACCTAACAACTCTCCTTTCCGGGGGAAAAAGTCCAGGCAGGTGGGGCTCCCTGGGGTGCCTATGGCGACACAGTGCAGAGCCAGGTTGTGGCTTCCCTACCCTCCCAGGAGGACAAAGGATCACACTTGAACTTGCTGCCTCCCTGGGCACTTGTCAGCAGTGGGCAGGCTTCCAATGCACTTCCCCTTCCGAGTTCACCCACAGCCTGACAACCTGGTGAGTGTAAGGAAGAGGGCGGCAGGTGAACCCTGGGCCTTGTCTCAGGCCCTGGGAGGAGGCACAGGGCAGCAACCTGACCAAGGCCTAGACCAGCCCGGGGCTGCATCCCTGGCGTCCACAATGCACATTGCTGGAAAGGTGGCTCAACAATAACTTGGGTTCGCTTATTGCTAAAATCCAGAAAGGTCAGGGGGCTTACAGCTAAAACAGTGTCACAAAGTCACAGTGCAGAGAGGTGACAAAGGGAATCCAAGGCCTGGGGCTTTTCTGCACCACAGGCTCTTTCCATTTAAGACAAGAGTCTCCACAAGGCACACCATTAGCAGAGATGTTCTACGAAGCGAAACCCTCACCTTGTTTGAAATGAATACCCTGGTCCCCTCACACCCCTTCATCAGGCCCCATGGTGCACACATGTTCACCTGGGCCCCATTCTGCAGTTCAGCAGCACCAGGAAGTGGAGGAACCCAGGACTGCTGCCAGCTGCTACCTAAGGGGAAACTTTTCAAGTGAAAGAAACCCTTGAAACACACTCCCTTTCACCTATTAACGCCTTCCTTGGGCAGAGAACACACAGGGTGTCAAGCTAGAAGGCATCTTTCTGGCTTCTCCATCTGACACCGAGCCACAGAGCAAATCCAGCATAAACCCCAGCACACTGGCTTCCCATCCATGAGGCCTGCGGTCCTGGGTTCTCTATGCACTTCAGTACAGACTGGCAAGTAGCAGCAAAGCCGGGGACCCCGAACAGCAAAGCTAAATGTGGGGAGGATGACTCGGAGAGGGTGTACAGAATCATACAAGCACCACTGGCCTGCTGTGTGTCCTGGACAAACATCTGGTAGGGTCCATAGCTCCCAAATTCTCCCTGGGCCTATGCATGCCGGGCACAGTGATCCATGCAGGGGCAGAGGAAAAGCATCAAGTTCCAGACTTTCCTGGTGGTCCAGTGGCTGAGACTTTGCGCTCCCAAAGCAGGGGGCCTGGTTTGATCGCTGGTCAGGGAACTAGATCCCACCTGCTGCAGCTAAGAGTTCACATGCCGTAACTACAGATTCACACGCTGGAATTAAAAGGATTCTGCATGCCACAACAGAGATCGAGGGTCCTGCATGCCATAGCTGGGACCCAGTGCAAGCAAATAAATAAACAAATATTTTTTTTTAAAAAGAAGAAAGAAAGAAGGATGTCAGGTTCAGATACTCAAAGATATGGAGTCCTATCTTGGCCAATACTGGGTCTGAGAAAGAATCTAACATAAGGAGGCTGTGAGAATTCACTGTGATAAATATCAACTCTCCAACCCAGAGCACAGAGATGGTGTCATCAATCCATCAACACATCTGTGCCGAGGTCTGGGCACACAAATTTTCCTGCCATATTTCAAGATCTGGAAGTAGAAGTCATAAATGTGATTAGTCTTATAAGTGTCCAGATGAAAGTAACAAAATAAATAAAATTTCAGATCAGGAGATTCTGATTTTTATATACCCATAACAAACTGAATATGTGAAATTCCAAGTTCATGGGGAAAAAAGAGGCAGATTTCAGATGAACTATGGCAGCTTCTTCCAAACTTTCACTTGTATTGAATCATCTGGGGATCTTGTTAAAATGCAAATTTGTACTCAGGTAATCCAGAATGGGACCTGAGGGTTTGTGAAGGTCCAAGAACTCACTTTTGAGCAGCAAAGTTGTTTGGAATTCTTTAAATTGCAAGAAACAAATCCAAGGAAAATATATGATTTAAAAATGACACCCCAGGAGAACACGCATGAAATAGTATATGGAACCACCCAGGCAAGCAGTATTTCTTAAAGCGAGGCACACCAGCAAAGTAAATGACATTCTTTAAACTACCCCAAGTTCTTTAAGTTGGCCCTGGGCCTGATTCAAATGAGTCTATATGCCACATCACAATTCATCTAAGCCCGTGAAAGTTCTCTCTAGGGATCAGAAAAACAACACACTTCTGACAAAACTCCTGTAAGCAGTGCAGTGTAGCAAGCAAAGTGTCCTAGGAGATTCCAAGTTTCTGGCCATGGGAAATGGCCGTGCTCACGCTTCAAGGCCTTTCTTAATCTCAGTCTCACCGATTTATTTCCTCTCTGCACATTAAATTTGACACGGTTTCTGTTGACAGCTGTAATTTTTTAAAAAGCCTGTCAAGTTGCCAGATACTGATAATTCCAAAGTCATAAGATGAAAGCGACTGTCAAGTAAGGAAGCATCACACTGACTCACTCATCTTGATGTGTGTGTTGGGGGAGGGGATCAATAAAACATCCACAGGGTTCCTCTTTATAGGATCAGCGGTTAAATCTGGCTATTTGGGGGATCAGAAATATTAACACACAAGATCGTCTAAAGGAGATTCTCAGAGACAAAGTGTGAGGTCATTTGATCTCCAGCTGTTGCAAGCAGGGGAACACATCTGTCAAGCATGAGACACAGGCCAGTCTGGCACATGGCTTAGAATAACACCTATGTTTATTACCACTCCTGCCCTGACCCACTGGACAAGCTGGGCTCAGGCTCAAACTACAAAGTCATTAGGAGCCAGTGTGTGATGTCAAGCCACTGGGAAACTGCTGAGTCTGAGCCATTCGCCCAGAAAGGAAGGGATCCTCCTCCCCTCCTGCCCACTGGCCTGCTATGCTATGGGGAGATGTGAGCCCTGACAAGAAACTCAGGCCAGATGGTCACCTGTGGCCAGCATTGTTAATCATGTGGGGACATCACAAGGCTGGCTGACAGGTCCACACCCCTGTCTGCAGACATGTGCACTCAACTACGATGCTGCACACCAAACAGGGTCCTGATTTCAACACTTGGGAGGAAAGAGACTCCGGACAAAATTCTGAAGGAGCCTGGTCCATTCATCACCATCTGTCCATTGGGAGAGGAAGTTAAGTTTTCCAACAGACCACGTTCTTAATAGACCAGAAAAAGCCTAAGTGTTCAGAGGAGCATCACAGGAGAGAGGCTGTAACAGAAAAGGTTCTCCTTTTTTATCTCCAGGCCAGCAACAGGCTGGCAAGTTCCCATCCCAGAAAGGGAAACTGAGGCCCCAGGAAGCAACTGAGCCATAGGAGGCCTTCCTAACTAACTAGCCTGGACGTTCCCTTCCAGGAACCAGGCCTGCCCTTCCTCCCGGTTGCTCACTCCTGTTCTCCCCCCATCCCACCTGCCTGATGCAGCAGAACTGCCCAGGGTGCCTGGAACAAGCTCTAGCCATTTCCTGAATGGGCAAGTGTCCAGCATTTCACGGTTTTACTAAGACGCTTGAGACCTGGAGATTACTGAAACCACCAAACACAACCTTTTGAAAGGTGAAAATTTTTTTCACTCATTTCAGCGAATTCACGTTGGGATGCAAAATAGAATCCTCAAGCCCTATTTCCTCTCTGTCCCCCACCCTCAAGGCCTTCTAGGGCACATAAGAAGGGCTTTCCTTTTCTTAGGAAAGCAAAGGAAAATGCCAAGTGCTCCTGGGACACTGGAATACTTGGAGCGCAAGCAGAACTTTTCAGAAGGCATTCGCGGCGGCCGGTCTGCGACAAGTTAAGGCTCACACGCGCCGCTCGGCCGGCTGCCGGACCCACTGCTGGACTCTTGCGTCCCGCCTAGTCTTGCCGGACGCGAGGAGAATGCTTCTCCGAGTCCGGCCTGGGTTTCTGAAAGCTCGTGCTCTTTTCCTTGCAATCAGAGGTTTTGATGCCACTTTTTTTGGTGGGCTCCCGCAACCTCTGCCTCCAACCCCATTTGCATGAGCACGATGCTTCTCGGTGAGTGCCGGGCTCATGCACACACGTGTGAACACATACACGTGCTCCCCAGAGACCTTCCTTCTGCCGAGTGCCCTCGCGGTTTGGAATTCGCGCCAGAAGCCCAGGGATCCGGCCGGCAGCAGAGCGCCAGCCGGGCAGGGTCAGGAGAGGCGCGCGCCCCGTTCTGACTACTCACCGGGACCTCTGCAGCTGCTCGAAGGCGCTGGAGCCGCTCCCCGGGCCCGCCTGCTCCAGCGAACAGTAGTTCTGCGAGGTCTGCCTGGAGAAGGCGATGGGCAGGATTCCCTGAGTGAACGAGTTGAGGCGGCCCCGACTGCCGCTCCCGCTCCCGGGGGTCCCGGAGCTCAGGAAGGCGGCCGCCGGCACGTGCACTCCGGTAAAGGCATCGTCCTCCTCCAGCTCCTCCGGCCCGGCGTCCCCGGGCCCGTCTGGCGGCTGGGGCTGAACGCCGGCGGCGAAAGGCGCGGGCCGGAGCGGCTGCCACAGCTCCCCCGACGCCCTGCCGGCGCCCAGGGAGCTCGCGAACCCCCGGGCCGCCCCGGGACCGAGCACGGTCGCGTGGCCGCCGGGGACGAGCGGCGGCAGCGGCGAGGGCGGCGGGAGGCAGGGGCCCGATCCAGCCGCCGCCGCCGCCGCCGCCGCCGCCGCCGCCGCGCCGGCCGCGGAAAGCGCGCCGCAGCCGCCCCGCTCGGCGGCGACGAGCAGGCTGAACCGAGTCCTCGCGCCGCAGCCGCTGCCGGGCTTGGCCGCGCTGCTGTCCTCGCCGCCGGCCCACTCCTCGTCCTGCAGCGGCGGCCGTCCGTCCAGCGAAATGTTGGTGAGGAAGGAGAGGGCAGCCTGGCGGCGCCGCGGGTCCATGCGCGGCTTCCTGGGGGGCTCGGGCGGCGGCAGCGGCGGCTGGGCCGGCGCTGCGGCCGCGGGCCGGGGCTGCGGCGGCGGCTGCAATCTGCCAGTGCCCGCGGCGTCGGTGCCGGCGCTGCTGGTACTGCTGCTGCGGACGGCCGTGCCGGCGGTGGCGGCCGTGGTGGCGGCAGTCGCCGCCATTGTGTCCGTCTGCGGCGAGATTTCCGCGATGCCCCCAGAGAAGCGAGTGGCGCCCGAGTGCTAAGCGGCGGGCGCGAGCGCCGGTGACCCGGGCTGGGCAGGGCGCGGGGCGCGGGCGGCGTGCGCGGCGGCCCGGCCCCCCAGCGGGCGGGCCATGCTCGCCCCTCGGTTCTCGGGCGGGGGGCGCCGCCGCCCCGGCCCACGCGCGCGGCTGCTAGCTGGCTCGCTGGCCGTCTGCCCGCCCGCCTGCGGGATCGGTGCCGGGCCCTCCGGGACCACGAGATCGCCGGCTCCCCGGCCCCTGGGTCGGTATTTATAGGTGCGCGTGCCCCGCGCTCGCTCTGCAAAACGCTCTGTGCAAAAAAAAAAAAAAAACAAAACCCAAACACACACACACACAGTATCACGTGTGGGGGGTGAAACCTGGGAGGAAAACAAAGCCGCAGGCGGCAGCCGCGCAGGCAGAAAGCGGGAGGCGGGGGGGCCGGCGGAGGAGGAAGAGGAGGAGGAAGGGAAAACCGAGCGGGTGGCTGGGCGGGGATCGGCCTGGTAGTCCAGGTAGCCCGAGCTGACTGCGGGGAGAGTTGGTGGCTCCCTGCCGGGGCGCGCGCCCAGGTGCAGGAGGCGAGCACGCTTCCCCGTTGCTCCTGGACTGGGAATTGCGGAGCGCGAGCAGACCTCCGAGTCACGCGTGAGGATGTGGTCCCGGGAGGGTTATGGGTCTGCCGGACGAGTCACTGGAATTGAAGCGATTTGGCCCGCGAACTTGTTAACTGGATCCCGCGCTGCCCTCGTTGGGCCCCGAGAAATAAGTCCTTATTTATAGTTACACGAGTAGGGCCACACCCCTTTATGTGGACAGTCCCACTAGCAAGCGGTCGCTGACCGTTGAGTTTGTGTCTCATTCATTTGCAGGCTGAGGACGCAGCTCCTGTTATAAATACACACCCCGGTGCACAAGAACCCCAAACCCTACCAGTGTCTTCTATTAAATAAGTACCTGTCCAAGGATGCAATGACTCTTCCAGAGCTACAACGACGGATCTGGGAGGGGTCGCAGTATGCTGTACCCCAGCCCCACCGCCAACAACCTTCTGTTCTGGGGTAGAGGGGGCTTTACCGTGGACCATCTGAAAATGCCTGCAGATTTCCCTCTGCGGTTTGGGTGACTTATCAAAGGCAGTAGTAAGAGTTGTCACGCTGACTTGAGTTCTCTGACATCTAAGAAACCTCTCTACACTTTCCTGAGGGAGAAGCAATGTGTTTAAGATCAAGTGATTAATTTAATTAAAGGTTTAAATTTAGCCTTGGAGCTAAGGGGTAACTCTACATTGAAATTCCACTCCATTTCAAGTTCAGGAAAGTAAATTGAGTAATGCAGGGCAAATACACCCTTCCAGAGACATGCAGCCAGCCTGGAGGAGGAGATATGGGCGAGTTCAGGTTACAGTAGCTTAGGCCAAACTTGGCACATGGCCCTTTACATGAACAATTGTTCATTTTTTATTTCATGCCATTTTTAGGCCTTTTGAAAAGTGGAACCAAGAGTCTAGAGCAGCCTTATTGCAGCTAAGTGACCAGCTCTGTGTAATTTCATTAGGATTTTTAATTACTCTGTTTAACTTCTTGAAACTCCCAAGTTACTCTATTACAACTAACTTAATTTACTTGACCACTGTTCTGGTTGTGCTGGCAGGCAGTGTTTAAAAAAACCACCTCCATTGCACATGTAAAAGAAAGACTTTTTAAATCACAAAAGTGATATATATTAATTGCAGAACATTTACAGAATAAATAAAGAGAAGTAGGGGGAAAAAAGCTTCATTAACAATCTCATCTCATATGGAAATAACTATTACAACTTTGATTTCTGTCCTGTGTATTAAAACAGGTTAAAGCAGGCTGTTTGTCTCTTGTGATCTTTACTTGCTGTGTTTCAATTATCCTCCTTTTAAGAATATTTTTCTATAGCATCATTGTATTTATTTTTATATAGCATCATTTTAATGACTGCACAGTGTTCAATTTGATGGAGAAACTATAATTATTAAGCCTGTGCCCTACATGGAACATTTAGGATGTTTCCCTCTTGCTGTTATAAAGAGTGATGATGACATCCTCTATTTTTCTAAATCTTGCTACTTATCCAGTATTATTTTCTTAGGTTAAATAGATGCTGGGGCAAGATGATCTGGCCCCGATCACGTTTTTAAGGCTTTCTATCCAGAAAAGTTGCTACAATCTGCTTCCTCACTCTTGCCAGCATTGGGTATTATTTTTTTCCATCAATATTCATTTATTTGCCCGTTCAGGCTATTTTAAGGGTTAAATATGCAAACTAATATCAAATATTTAGTAAGCATCAAACAAGAATTAACTGGTTCTGTGATCTTATGGTGAACAGGAGAGATACAATTTACTGTTCACCTACTATGCACTGGGCTTCCCTGGTGGCTCAGATGGTTCAGAATCTGCCTGCAATGTGAGAGACCAGGGTTCGATCCCTGAGTCAAGAGGACCCCTGGAGAATGGAATGGTTGCCTACTCCAGTGTTTTGCCTGGAGAATCCCATTGAGAAAGTAGCCTGGTGGGCTATAGTCCACAGGGTCACAAGGAGTCGGACATGATTGAGCAACTAACACTTACTTTACTATGTGCTGAAGTGAAGTGAAGTGAAGTCGCTCAGTCGTGTCCGACTCTTTGCAACCCCGTGGACTGTAGTCCACCAGGCTCCTCCATCCGTGGGATTCTCCAGGCAAGAATACTATGTGCTAGCCACAGAATATTTCTAATTCTTATGCTTGTGACCACACTGCAATGGGAGGAGGGGAGTTATCATCAATATTTTACAAATGAGACTCAAACAAATTAGATTAGCCCAAGGTCAGTAGCTCTTAAAGAGCCTGGGCCGGGATGCAAATTTTATTCCAAGACCCAAGCATATTCTTGCGCCCTCTGCTGGTGAGCACGTTTTATAGGGAGGGTGCTGTCTGCACATTGAATTTCATATTCTTACTGAAGGTCAACTATAATGGCACTAAAACAAGCTTTGGAGGAAGGGATCCAGGTGTCAAGAGCAAGTCTCTTTAACTTCTCCAAGCCAGTTTCCTTTGGGTTATTTTGAGGTATAAATGAGATTGCTTGAGAAGTGTTTTATAAACTTTAAGGTACTTTTAAAATGTCTGTTTATACCATACTCATCTACTTGCTCCCTGAATTTTTCCAAATTCACTTATTTTTCACCTATTTATACATGGATTAAGTATTATCAAGCAACTTTTATGTGCACAGCACCATCCTGCTACAAAAGGGATAAAAAGAAGTATAGCTTTTAACCCCTGTGCCCTTGACACCGGAAGTAGTGAAAACCAAAAACTCAGGACACGTTGAAGTAAGATGGACTCTGATTAAGTGACCAATTGAGCAATCTGACTGGACTGTCTATACATGTTATCATAGTGTGAAGAAGTAGTTTTTATTTGAGGGGAGGCCTCAGGCAAGACCTGGGAAATGGAGGAAGGAAGAAGTTCAGTTCAGGAAGAGAAAATTCTGCAAATTCCTCGTGGACTGCAACCACAAAAAACTAGACCTTGAAGTCTAATTCTTTCTGGTTTACCAAGGTTTGTTTGTTTTTCTGTTTGTTTGTTTTTTTTTACTTTCACGTTGCCCCTTCCAAGCACCCATTCTGAAAACTGTAATTGCATTCATAAACTGTTTTGATTGACATATATGGGAGTCAATTAAAAAAGAAAGAAAAACAGCCTATTAATATAAGTAATCACTGACCCTTTTTAAAAAAATCCAGCAGACCGAAAAGTCTGAAAATTTGCTTTGAGATGACTATGTTAAGAAATACATTTCAGATGCTTCCCTGAGGTGTCCTCAGTCTTCCAAAAGGAGATTGTTTATGCTCATCATGCTAGCTACAATTGCAGAATATTTATGATATTGGCATTTAAAAATCAATGAATTCTTTGTATTACTTTGATACTTGAATTATAAGAAACTTGATTTAATTTTGTTTGAAATTAACCTGTTTTTTTTTAAATTATACTGATTATGCATGAATAAGCATGTCATATACAAAGAAGGGGCTTCACCAGGGGCTCCCCAGTAAGGAATCCACCTGCAATGCAGGCAGGAGACGATCCCTTAGTAGGGAGGATCCCCTGGAGGATGGCTATGGCAACCATTCTAGTATTCTTGCCTGGAGAATCCCATGGACAGAGAAGCCTGATGGGCCACAGTCCACAGGGTCGCAAAGAGCTGGACATGACTGAAGCAACTGAGCATGCACACATGTACAAAGAAAGCACTTCTCATGTCATTATAACTCCTGAACATGCCAATTACGTATGGTGCCAGCTTCTAGATGAAGGCTCCCCTAGATTGTGCACAGAACAACAGGACTAGAAGGCTCTG
>SJYC01114371.1:0-39122 GCA_006408675.1 Madoqua kirkii | reverse complement strand
TACACTTTGAGTAAATATATGAAATAACATCTTATGTAAGACTGCTAGAAACTTAGAACCAGCCCTTTAAATTACAGCAATCATATTTTGATGAGTTCTAGCATGCATGTTAGCCACACTGAAATTGCGGACCATATTAACATACATGGCTAAGTATAGTTTCCTGAGGGAACCTTTGTTTCCCTCTATAGTAACAACTCCTTTGGGTCCATACGTAGGTTAGTGATGAAAATGTAATTGCCGCTTGCCCTCTGTGTACATGACAGACGTGTCTCAGGATGAATCAGATCATAAATGATAGTAAAACTCTGGAGGTGATTCTAGAGACTCCTTCATCATCACTGTTTTCTCTGCAGAGTGAAGCTGTATAGGTATATTAAAGGTATTTTGGTTAATTATTTATATTTTAAGGTCTTGATTTCACAGTTCATGCAAAAGCAGAATACTGTGTCCCAATATTGTTTCTGAGGAGAATAGCTATTTGTAAATTAGCAATTACTTTTAAAAATTGAAGTATAGTTGATTTACAATATTGTGTTACTTTCAGGTATATAGCAAAGTGATTCAGTTATATATATTTTTCAGATTATTTTCTATTACAAGTTATTATAAGATATTCAGTATTGTTCTCTGTTATACAGGAAATCCTTATCTACTTTATCTATGAAAGTGAAAGTGAAGTCGCTCAGTCATGTCTGACTCTTTGCGACCCCGTGGGCTGTAGCCTACCAGGCTCCTCCCTCCATGGGATTCTCCAGGCAAGAGTACTGGAGTGGGTTGCCATTTCCTTCTCCAGGGGATCTTCCCAACCCAGGGATCGAACCCAGGCCTCCTGCATTCCAGGCAGACGCTTTAACCTCTGAGCCACCAGGGAAGCCCGCTTTATATATAACAGTATATATATGTTAATCCCAAGCTCTTAATTTGTCCCTCCACTCACCTCCCTTTTCCCTTTGGCAACCACAAGTTTGTTTTCTATGTCTGTGAGTCTGTTTTCCATTTTGTAAATAGATTCATTTGTATTTTTTTTTAATTTCACATAAAAGAAATAAAAGCAAAAATAAGCAAATGGGGCCTAATCAGAAGCTTCTGCACAGCCGAGGAAACCAAAAACAGGATGAAAATACAACCCTCAGAATGAGAGAAAATATTTGCAAATGGTCCAACCAAAAAGGGGTTAATTTCCAAAATACACAGTAACATAAAAAAACAACCCAATCAGAAAATGGGCAGAAGGCCCAAATAGACGTTTCTCCAAAGAAGATGCACAGATGGCCAACAGGCACGTGAAAAGATGCTCAACACTCTTGGTTATTAGAGAAATGCAAATAAAAAACCACAGTGAGGTATTATTTCACACGGGTAGGATTGGGTACCATCAAAAAGTCTACAAACGATAAATGCTGAAGAGAGTGTGGAGAGAAGGGAACCCTCCTACGCTATTAGTGGGAATGTAAATTGGTGCAGTCACTATGGAGAACTGTGGATGTCCCCTACAAACTGACAATAGAGCTGACAGATGGTCCAGCAGTCCCACTCCTGAGCACATATCTAGAAAGCACGAGAAGTCTAATTGGAAAAGATACATGCACCCCAGTGTTCACAGCAGCACTGTTTACAGCAGCCAAGACAAGGAAGCCAAGTGTCCATCAGTGATCACAGATGTGGAACATATATACAGTGGATTGTTACCCATAGAAAATGAAATAATGTTAGCCATAAAAAATGAAAGAATGTCATTTCCAGCAACATGAGTTGGACCTAGAGATTATCCCACTAAGTAAATCAGACGGATAAAGCAATACTTTTAAGAAGACTATGCATATCTTAAAACATTTGTAAAATGAGAAAATTTATTGGAGGAGGAATATCTTTTTTTTTTTAACACCAAAAACATTTTGTAGTGGGGTATAGCCGATTAACAACATTGTGATAGTTTCAGGTGAACCAGAAAGGGACTCAGCCATCATATACATGTATCCATGGGGAGAGGGTGGTGGTAATATCTTAATGAGCCCACCTCTTAGAATGAAATCTGCCACTAACTTCTTGCAAATGCATGATGTCCTCCACGTCACTGTATATTTTGTTTCTCTGACAATAATTTCATGCCATTCTTGTTGTTTACTTGCAGTGAGCACCATTTCAAATGCATCCAATTAGTTTTTCTTCTTTCACAGGTTACCCTTGGTGAAATTGATCCAACCAGCAGGTTGTGTACCAATTAAAAAGCTTATTTATATTGGGCTGGCCAAAAAGTTCGTTTGGTCGGCCAACCCAGGAGTAGCTATCTTTTCAGTCTCTCTCTGCAGTTACATTGTGTCTTCTGTGATTTACAATATATCACAGACTTTTAACTCGAGCTTCCTATAATAAAACTTTGGGGTTACTTATAAAAGAGATGATCTTTTTTTTTTAACTACTGACAATAGCTATAGATTCACAGAATAGCAGATTCATGTGAAAAGGCCTTTATTTTAGGCTGTCAAATATAGTAGCCCCTAGCAACATACGTCTATTTAAATATACAGTCCTTAAAACTAAACACTAAACATTCAGTTTTTAGTTCAGTAGCCACCTTTCAGTGTGCAGTAGCCACCTGTAGTTTATGGCTATTACATTGGACAGGGTAGAGAACATTCATGTCATCACAGAAAGTCCTTGTCCACAGGTCTGTAGGTTCTCTATCATTCCTAGATGAGATCTTAAGATCTGTGAAGATCAAAGAGTTAAAATTCTCCTTTATCAAATGTAGCTCTTTGTCCAAAGACAAATGACTTCAGTGCATTTCTCTTAAATCACTAAATTTAAAAGGAATCTCATCTGTGTAATTGTGAGTAGATATTCTTGAATGTGGTTATAAAGTGGTTGGGGGTTATCCAAAGTCTTTAAATTGGATTTAGGTATATGCTGATGATTTGTAAAATTTTCTGAAATGCATTAGGATATAATTTATGTAAGTAAATTTTGTTGTTGTTTTCCAGTCACTAACTCATGTCTGACTCTTTGTGACTCCGTGGACTGTAAGTAAATAATCCATTTTAAGTATAGATTTTCATGAGTTAAACAACGTATATACTAATATAGGTACCAAATCTCAAGATATAGAACATGTCATCACCTCAAAAAGTTTCCTGGAGACCCATTCCAGCCAAACCCAGCCAATGTCCAGCTTTAGGCAACCACTAATTTGCTGTCAGGATGTATTAGATCTCTGCAGATTCTTTAGGAATTTCACAGATGATCATTTGTAAAGACAATTTTATTTCCTTATTTCTAACAGTTTGCCTTTTGTTCCTTTGTCTAGCCATTATTTCTTTGGCTAGAAGTTCTAGAATAACACTGAAAATAAGCTGTTAAGAATGAACATCTTTTATTGTTCCTGAAGCTAGAAGAAAACAGCCAATCTCTCATCATTAAAAATGAAGTAATATCTAGATTATCCATCCATCAGTCATAGGAATCTGACCTCACACAACTGCAGGAGCTGGTTCAGCAGTGTCTTTAAAAGGCTGTGATCTTTGTATCTGATGCTAGCTGTTAAGTCAGCAAAAAGTAAAAGAGGGGAGATTAATGTAAGGCCAGGTGATGATGGACAGGATGGAACCCACAAACCTGAGCTAGAACCTGTGAGACTAGATTGGAGCCTGTGTGTGTTTGCAACCTTCACCCTTGCAGGAGAAGCTGATACCTAAATGGCATCCAGCTCCCAAATCAAAGAAACTGCAAGAGGATCCGGTAGAAGAGCAGATACTTCAGGTCTGGCCGCTGCCACATGAATGGAAAGACCCAGAGTCCCTCTTAACGCTGCTTTTGCTACATCCCACACATTGTGATAAGTTGTATTTTCCTTTTGCTTCAGTTCAGTTTTACTTTCCCCTGTGATTTCTTCTCTGATGCATGTGTCATTGAGAAGTATCTTTTTTTCATCTCCTAATGTTTCCAGATGTTTCAGCTACGACTGATTCCTAGTTTAATTCCATCCTGGTCGCAGCAGACATTGTATGGTTTCTGTTCTTTCAAGGTTGTTAAGTAGTGTTACAGCCCAGAAGGTGGTCTGTCTTGGTGAATGTTGCTGTGAGCTTGAGAGGAATGTGATGTCTACAGTTGTTGGCTGAATTTGTCTGTAGACTACATTACATCCATTTGATTGATGGTATATTGAGTTTAGTATGTACTTAGTTTAGTATGAAAAGATACATGTACCCCAGTGTTTATAGAAGTGCTGATTACAATTACCAAGATGTGGATACAATTACCAAAATGTGGATTGAAGCTAAATGTCCATTACTAGATGAATGGATAAAGAAGATGTGGCGGGGGGCAGGGCAAGGTGTGTAATATTACTCAGCCTAGAAAAAGAATAAAATTCTACCATTTGCACTAACACAGATGGCCCTAGAGGGTATTAGGCTTAGTGAAATAAGTCAGAGAAAGACCAATACTTATGTACCACGTATATGTAGAATCTGAAAAATAAATAAATATAACAAAATACTGATAGACTTAACAGATATAGAGAACAAACAAGTGGTTTCCAGTGGGGAGAGGGAGATGGAGAAGGGCCAAGATAGGATTAGGGGCTTAAGAAGTACAATCTACTATGTGTAAAATAAGCTAAAAGGATATATTGTACAGCACAGGGAATATAACTACCTTATAATAACTTAAAGTGGAGTATAATCCATAAAAATTTTGAATCACTGTGCTGTACATATGAAACTAATATAAATCAACTATGGTTCAATAGAATAAATTATCATGTAAAGAAATATATCATAGATATTATATAAGATATATGCTATATAAAGATATCATAAAGATGTAAAGATCCCATTATAGGAATAAACGGTAACATATATAGTAATCCTATGGATAAAACTTTGACAAGGTTGAGAGGTATACCATATTTCACTTACTATAAATGTACTTTATCTGTGAAATCAAAATACACTTATTTTTTGATAATATTTTCTTTTTTAGTGGTAGATAATAGTACAATATTGTTTCCTTCAGTTTGATGAAATATGGCAAAAGATGCCTTGAATTAAATAGCCAAACATTCTGTATTAAAAAAAAGAGCGATTGAGAAAGGAGACTGTTTCTTTACAAAAGAAATGTCTAAATATGTCTAAATAAGATTGCTAAATTATGTATAAGGCTGGCTGTCTAAAGGCTAGTAAATCATATTATCAATATTTTGTGGCTTACCTCTAACTTTATTGGGCTGTAAACTGCTTGCACATTTATCGGTTGTGGATTGTTAATCAAATATCCTGTGACCGCAAAGTTACACCTCCAAGAGTTTCAGGTAAGAGGCCAGCAGAATTCTTAGGAAATGCTCTGACATGCTGAAACAGTGATCATTGCTTTCTCGTTTTCTAGATGCAGCCCACAGGCCACCGTGTTCTCTCTCCCGAGATGCATCCTGGGTTCAGAGGGACACGGTGGTAACTCTCATCTGCTGCAGAGCCTCACCGGAGGTGTATTTACAATGTACAACCCAGACACGCCAGCTGCCGCATACTAAAAGGATGTCCTAGGTAAGAAATCAGTGTACGGCAGTCCCAGAAGACCCTCATTTATCTTCCAGCCAGTAAATTCCATCTCGATGTTTAAAGGACAGAACTGCCTGAGTCGTCCCCTAAAGCAGGAGGAAACGGTTACAGACCCACGGCTAACCCCTTCTTACCCAAAGTGAAAAGTAAGAGTGCTAGTCTCTCAGTTGTGCCTGACTCTTTGTCGACCCCATGGAGGTGGTAGCCCACCAGGCTCCTCTGTTCATGGAATTCTCCAGGCAAGAATACTGGAGTAGGTAGCCATTCCCTTCTCCAGGGCATCTTCCTGACCCAGGCGTCCAATAAATAATGCTTCCAGGAATTATTTAGCACTGGTTTTGGGTGGTGGTAAGTGATAACTTTTTTTAAGGCAAAAATCACAATTTTTATACAGATAAATAAAAATCTGTGACCTGTATTCTTTCCATAATTCAAGCCAGCAAAATGGTTCAAAGGAGAATTCAAATACCCATCTACAGGCAATCAGGAATGCTGAAATGAATTTATAAGTGAATGCTAGTCAACATTTACAGGACAGTAATCAATTGCATTCCACAAGATTAAATTCATTAGCATTTCTATAGAAAAATATTTATAGTACTATACATTTCCTTCTACATCCAGAGTTATAAATAGCTCAAAAATACTTAATTAGAAGACATGGAAAGATGAGCTAGACAGAAACCCAGTAATCATCTGTGCAGGTGGGTGAGCATTGCAAAATGTTTCACAGTTTTTCCTGACAGTGGCCCCTTTTATCAAGTATTTACCTACAGGTGGATTTGCTGGATCAGAGGGATTCCTATGTTCAGGTTTAGTGGATACAGACAGATATTTATTTCTCAAGTGATTCTGACAATTTACCTGCTCACAGCCATGTAAAGTTCTTTCTCTGCTCTTGATAATTCGGAAGCTCCGAACCTTAGTTCAGTTCTACAGAGGATGCGTGTTTACATGGCCTCATTGGGAGTTCTTGGCATTCCAAACCACTGCAGGTGGTGACCAGGCTCTGAGCTCAGCTCCGCCGAGAGAAAGGTCTGGAGGCGGGGATGAGGGTGGAGTGAGGGGGGAACACAGGCGACGTGTGTGTGTCAGATGGCTTTACCTAGAGGAAAAGTCAGCTCTCTTATCTTTGGGACAGGAGGCTGATTTCTAACTAGGAGCAAAGCACGTATCAAAATTAGGACCCCTCTCATCGCTCAGAAATTGGGCAGTGACGGACGCTGTCTCCCTCCACATTCTTAAGAGCCAGGTGGTAAAATTGCTGAGAGGCTTTTCAAGGAATTTATATCTCGAAGAGGCAGAAAAAAAATGTACAAGTTTTCTGACATACACATTATAGAAAAGGGAGGTCTGGTGTCTAGAGTCCAGAAAATCCTGTGTAGTCTGGACAAGCTGAGGGTAACATTAAGGCCATCTTGGCTCATGTAGTCAAGTTTCTTAAAAAGCACTGAAACAGTCATGTAAAAGGGCTGTATATTACAATTGTACTGGAAAATAGAATCCATAGGGTGTGTGTGTTTTCGGAGAGACTGGTTGATGAAACAGACGCAGATGTAGAGAACACGTGTGTGGATACCAAGGAGGGGGAGGGGCGTGGATGAATTGGGAGGTGGGGCTGACATGCACACGACTGTGTGTAACAGGTGACCCAGGAACTCGGTGCTCTGGGGTGGCCTGAATGGGCAGGGAGTCTAAAGAAAGAGGGCGTGTGTGCGTACCTGTAACTGACCTGCTGTTCAGCGGAAACTGACAACACCGTAAAGCAACTACACTCCAATAAAGAAACACCCTGATGACTGCAGTGACTGAGCGCTGGGCAGCCTGACACCTGCAGGGTGAGCTGCGGACCCAGGGAAGGGTGCTGTTGACCTTGGGCCTGAAGGCCAGCTCCTGGCAGAAGCCCCTCTTCTTCGGGGGACCCCAGTCTTTTCCTCTTAAGGCTTTCTAACTGAGTGAAGGAAGCCCACTCACATCATGGAGGATAATCTGCTTTACTCAAATTCTGCCAGTTTAAATGCTAATCTCACCTGAAAACTATCTTCATGGCAGCATCTAGACTGATGTATAACCAGAATTATCTGGGCACCATGACCTCACCAGGCAGACACATGAGATTAATGGTCACAGGCGGTGGGCCTGGCACACAGAGAAGCCCTCTAACAAGCCCTGTGGCATCCTGACGCCTTTCTGGAGAGTGAGTGTCTCTGAGAAGCATTCTCCTGCCACTTTTATTGAGTGCATCAGTTACGTAATGGGGGAAATTCAGATAATTGGACACCAACTAGGTTCCAGTGCATTTGTAAAGTTTCAAAGAAGCAGAAACAATCACCATTTTCCCTTTCTGGATAATGAGGCTGGCTTTGAAATATATGAATATCAGAAGAGTGTTCTGAGGCAAAGAAGATACACCACTCTTTAAGGAAAGGGTCCAATTTGGGAGCAAGAACTATGCTTCATTGGCATACAGGTAAGGAGAGTCTGACCTTCTGATGATAAGAGTGTATTATTTCCATAGCAGCAGGGGACCCAGCTCACAGTCTGAGAAGTAAAGAGATTTGCAATTTACATTTTCACTGTGATATGGGGGAAAAAAGAGAGGTGTGGAAATAGAGCTTTCTTTAGAGTTAGCCTAACACCTACAACCCATGATAAGAATTAGACGTAGTTAGCCCTAGAAATAATAAGTTTAGATACTGTGCAGTGCTCAGTACTTTGGGAGAGAAGGAGATAGGAGAATAAAATAGGAAGATACACTCAAGCACTAAATGGAGATGTTAAGAAAAGCTTGCAGCAGATGAAGTTATTATTCACCTGATGTGTTGCTATCTCTCAGATCATTGGATACACCTTAAAATGCAAATTGCTCCTTTCTAGATACTGGCAATTTTTTTCTCCCTCTCTCTTCAGAAGTTGATTTTGGTTTTCTACTCAGGGCCCTGTTTTTCAACTGCCAAAGTCCTGTGTAAAGGCAGAGTTGTTTTAATCCATTCCCACAGGTTCCTCCTGCTCTTGAAGCCGGTATTGTCCTCTACTCTTTAGTTCTGAAGAGTCTGCTGGTAACACTGGCGTCTAATAAAGAGGAAGTTAAACTGATCTACACACAGATTCGTGGAAACATACTTGCTAGCTGTTTGATCATGTGCGTAATAACAAAGAATTTTGACTCTAATTTTCAGAGTCCTGGTTTCAATTCTTATGTCATAATGAACAGTAGCAGAAGAGGCCACTTGAAAATGGCACTTTGGCATAAGGATTCATCTGAGCTGATGGCAACAGAGAGCAGGCAGACACAAGAAGAGCTCTCTGTCTTCCCCCACGTGCCTGAGAGCAGGACATAAATTTGTAAAGGTGTCCTGTCTCCTCTCTACCAGGAAGGACGGAAGTTAATCACCTACAACAACTCTGAACTCCAGACCAGAGATGGCACCAGAGGAGTCTACACAATAAAGGTGACTGATCACCCTTATCTCCCATTATTCCCCCATATATTTATCTCGCCACAATTTGCTGCCCTGGACACTCAAAGTCCTCTTCTTTTGTCTTATCACTTCTCTAAAAATTTATCGATCCTTATCCTTTGTTAAGATGCCAAGTAAGCTCAAGTTCTAACCAGCCCTTTGAGTTACTTATCTCTGAGTGCTGCCTCGGGTATGAAGACACACGTGTTAATACACTTCTGTGTTTCTTTTGTGGATCTGTTAGGGGGACACTGACTGAAGCCACCCCCCTTGGCCAGGAAAGATCGTAGCCGCTTGCACAAGGATTCTTAACAGGAAGACCTGGGAAGGGATGTGGAACTAACAAGCTTCTACGAACTGGGGGAATTCAGGAATGGCCCAAAGGAGACACCACCTGTCCTACCTGCCAACCTCCCAGAATCCTCCTTGCTGGAGTCCATCTGGCGGAGTGATGGGTGCACCTCCCGGCAGGGCCCTGAGTCAGTGATTGGCGGAGACAACCCGGAAAGCGATCCCAAAGCCGTAAAACCCAAGACCGTGAGCCAGGGGCAGAGCCACCCTCCCGGGCTCTCCTTCCCAACAGAGTCTCTAGCTTTGTCAGCCCCTGTGTCTCCTAGAACAATCCATTTCCAAGTGTTAGACAGGAGCCTCCTCTTGTCCTGGAAGGGATCCACCTTCTTGCAAAAGATCTGTCTTTGCAGGGCCCTAGAGAACCAAGGAGGGTGGGGAGAAAGGTTTTGATCCTTTCCCTACAATAATACAGCATGCTGTTACAAATGTTGATACTTTTTCCTCCTCTATTCTATTTTCTAATACACTCTTACCCCCACCCACTTATAATGCTAAATATTTAATTCTCTGAGTTTATAAAAACACCTCATTTGCTATATTTCCTAGATTCTAAAACCTTAGCAGTAGCATACCTTATTTTTTTCTGAAATGTTATAAAATTTATAAACTAAATATAAGTTATGGGATCAAATGTGATATTAGGCCATAAAACTAAAAGTAATTTAATTTATACATCTATGCATGTGCATACAACTATGAAGTAAAGCAAATTAGTGAAAAAGGGGATGTGTCAATGGAAAGAGTGGATTTGATTTCTTGAAATGAGAAAGAGGTTTCTCTTTTATTATTACATTTACACATACATATACTTCATAAACATATAAAGTTTATAATGCATGTACTTTGAAAATTTATACATGTATGTATTGTACACATGGCATCTCTGTATCATTTGTGAAGACATCAGTTTGCGCTGGCTGATTTCTGATTTAGACTGAGCATGGGCTATTACTGTCTTTCAAGATGATCTTCTTTAGTCATTGTTTATGTAACTCATGGATTGAATGGCTTTTGAAATAGACTTTCCCTAACTTAGTTGGGAACAAACACTTTTGACACGATTATATCCTATTACTTCCCCAAGATCAATCTACTGGAAAGCTTGCTTTAAATTATAATTGTGTAAAAGAAAAAATTTTCCCTTACAGCAGCACTTGCCTGGGAGACATCAAAATGAAAACTATTTCACTAAATTTCTAACCAGCTAGCACTGTTAAAGTATCGTCAACTCTGAGTGACCCCACCATGCACGCTAGCCTGGCCTGGAAGGAGAGTTTTCAGTCCTTCATCAGAATGCCCACTGGAGAATCCTCTTCTGAACCTTTCAAATCCAGAGCTTTCCCCCGTCTAAGTGCTCAGGGAAAATTCTTCGCTGGTATGTCTTTGAAGCTGACAAATAAAACAAACCCAACTTTTAAACTTGTCTTGTTTTGTCCTTTACTGGTTCCAGAGGGTATTGCAATTATCTTGAAACCTAGGTTCAGGATACTTGTTTAATTTTTTGTTTATTTAAATCTGAAAATATGCTTGAGAGAATGAAGCTCAAGTAACATTCAGTCAATATTTTATCTGATATTAACTCCTCTGATGAATTGCCTTTTTAAATAATTTCTTAGAACAACAGTCCTATGTCTGATGTTTTTATGTCAATACAAAAAAGGCAAACAATTTTTTCCTCTCTTCTTTTGCCTCCTTTTATTTTCTGTTCTCATGACTATAATAACACCAGTGGTTTGCAAATGAGGTTTGCTTGTTTGTTTGTTGTAGCTTCAGCTTCTTTAAAAAATCCCTTGCCAAACCTTGGCTTGCTCCTCTGCTGCCTAGAGTGCACACCATGAATGCATCCAACTGAGCTCAATTATGTCAAACAAAGCAAAGAGAACTTGGGAGTGCTTTTTTTATCCACACCTGCTTCTCCAAAAAAGGAAATAAATTGGAATAGTCTTTTCAAGGACTCACTGTGGGCTGTCTGTGAGAATGTGGGTATATTTTCTTAACAAACTGGTAATCCATCCTCCATCTAAATTGGTTGAACACTACAACCATCATTGTTTCCATTTCATTTAATGCTCATAAAAATGAATTCACTTGAATTCAATGGCTGTAGGCTCAGAACATTTGCAGTATATTTGTGCTGGACCATAAGACAGATCTCTTTGCTATTTTTATTCTCATTTTATGAAAGAACATTTACACAGGAATAAAGAAGGTAAAGAAAAACGCTCAGAATTCCATCATGAATTAAATTATTTTCAAATTTCTTCCAAGCTCACACACTAATTTTATACAGCTATCATCAATGCTTTTATATGATTATGTTAAGCATTTTTGCATTACAGTACATTTTGTAATGATATTGAGTGGATTCATAATATTATACCAAGCAAGAGTTTCCTAACCATACTTTCATTCTAGGTAGTGGAAATTTAAGCTATTCCTGTTTAAAACAAATTACTGCAGTTCAAATAACAAATGCTAGAGAGGGTATGGAGAAAAGGGAACTCTCCTGCACTACCGGTGGGAATCCAAGTTAGTGTAGCCACTATGGAGAACAGTATGGAGGGTCTTTAAAAGACTACAGAGTTGCCATATGATCGAGAAGTTCCGCTCCTGGGCATACATCCAGACAAAAGTATAATTAGAAAGAGGCATGCGGTCCTATCCGCAATAGCCAA
Organism: Madoqua kirkii; assembly: GCA_006408675.1. NCBI lineage: Eukaryota > Metazoa > Chordata > Mammalia > Artiodactyla > Bovidae > Madoqua > Madoqua kirkii. The sequence continues at coordinate 27,077 of SJYC01114371.1, read as the reverse complement.
GACATGAAAGCAACCTGAACGACCGTGGACAGATGAATGGATACGCAAGATGCGCATGCGTACAGTGGAACATTCAGCCCTAGAGACGGAAACCGCGCCACTTGCAGCACCACGAACGCAACCAGAGACTGTCATACTAAGCATGTCAGAAAGACAGAGAGGAGCACCACACCATGCCACTCAGACTTGGAATCTGAAGTATGGCGCAGACGAGCCTATCTGCAAAACGCTCACAGGAACAGACTTGGGGTTGCCAAGGGAGAAGTGGGCATGGGCAGGGATGCACTGAGAGCCTGGGATTAGCAGACGTGGGCTAGTCCACAGAGAACGGGCAGACAGCAAAGTCCTGCCGCACAGCGCAGGGGACTACAGCCAATCTCCTGGAATAGACCACAATTCGAATATTTTAAGATGTATATATATGTGCATGCCTGCCAAGTTGCTTCAGTCGTGTCCGACTGTGACGCTATGGACCAGTCCACCAGTCTCCTCTGTCCCTGGGATTCTCCAGGCAAGAATACCGGAGTGGGTTCCCATGCCCTCCTCCAGGGGGACTTCCCGAATTCTCTAATGTCTCCTGCAGTGGCAGGTGGGTTCTTTACCCCTGGCGCCACCTGGGAAGCCCCATATATGTGCAGAGATGAGTTATTTTGCTGTACAGCAGAAATTAGCACACTATTTTAAGTCAACTCTACTTCAATAAAAATGAAGTGTAGTTGAACAGTGATGTGAATAGATTTTTCTCATTTTATTACAAATAAATTTTACATGTTGACATTTTTAGATCTAATACTATAATACTTCTCTAATGCCTCCTGCTATAAGCATATTCTAGTTACATAAACATTTCTGAATGATTTGGGTATAATTTATAGGCATCACCTCTCCTTTTTAACAATAAATTCAGTGACTGTTTCCTAAAATATGGATTTTCTCATGTAATCACAGTATATTTATCAAAATCAGGGTACTTAATCCTACCCAACACCATTTTATATTCCACAGTTCAAGTTGCACAGCACCAGTTGGCCTAATCATATCCCTCATAATAATTTTCTTGGCCCAACTCCAATCCAGAATCAATTTTCAGCTTTTTATTTTTTTTTTGAACATGCAGTTTGCTGGATCTTGGTTCCCAGACCAGGGATTGAACCCAGGGCCCCTGCAGTGGAAATGTGGAGTCTTAACTACTGGACCACCAGGGACTTCCTAGAAGCCTTTCTTTTCTTCACTTTTAATATTTTTGAAGAACATAAGCAATTATCTAAGGTCCTTCAAGTTATATTCGCCTGATGTTTCCTCAGGGCTAGACCCAGGAGTGGTGCGTTCTTGGCAGGAGCATCTCAGATGCGATGCCGTGTTCTTCCTAAGGTGTTATTCTGAAAGGCACAAGAGTCAGTCTGTCCATTAGTGTGTGATGCTAAACTGATCACTTCAGTAGGTGGCGTCTATCAGGTTTTTTCCCTATAACGTTACTCTTTTTTTTTCTTTGTGATTAATTAGTAATTCAAAGGAGATACTGTGAGATTATGTAAATACTCTGTTCATTAAAATTTCACCCACTATTTTTAGCATCTATTAATGATCTTGCCTGAATCAATCATTTGCATGATGGTGGCAGAAAGGTGATTTTATAATAAAGTGTTATTTCTATGTTTCTTAGTCTTCTACACACATGCGTTTTCTCTTTCCCCCATTCATTTATTTATATCAGTATAGACTCATATTTACATATTTTATTCTCTGGATTGTTTTACTATCATTATTCTGGTGCTCAGATTTTATCACAGAGAGCCCCTTCAAACTGACTCATGACATGTCCCCCTGACAGTGTAAACACTGATTTGTTTATTTATTTGCACAATAAGATGTCCCAGGCTTATCCTACACTTTCCCTACCCCAACCCTAAAATCAGCCGTTTCTATGAGACTCCTTGTACGACCGAGGCTATAGAAACCAAGGCTGGTACTTGGGAAGGACAGTGAAAAATCTGTGCCATGACCCATGCTCTCTCAGTCCCCAGGAGACACACGCACTGTTCCGTGTGGTGCCGCTGAAAACACAGGATCCCCTCTCAGCTAACAGGCTGAAACACAGCTCATTGCAAAACGGGTAAAAAAAGGTCACGAGGATTTCTAACTGTCTTTAGCTCTTGGTTCCAGAGGCTCTTTTCCTGGAATGCATGGTGGAAAGGACCAGGACCCCCTTCTCCCACATAAGGATGGAACCGCCACACTCAACACAGCAGCTTTAGAATGGTTGCCCCATCCTTCTCTTCAGAGGAATTCCCATGCCAAGCTCACGAGGTTAAGCTGAGGACCTGCGCTGAGAGGTGTCATAAGGGAGAAGGGGGCTCCTGTCCTTACCCCCTGCTCCTGATCTGTGGTCCAGGGGTTCTGTCAGGGACAAAGGCAGCCGCTTTAGCTGGGCTCCGCTGACCTGCCTGCGGGGACTGGTGTGTTTAGAAAAGAACGTGGAGAGGTCCACACCTAAAGAGAGGGATGAAGCAGTGGAGATCCTTGTGAAGGGTGTTTAAGAGGAAGCCTGGGGCTCCTTGATCAGGGTGGCCACAACCAAAGTGTCAGAGCCCTTAGAAGTTTCACAGGGAGGAGCAAGGAAAGACAAAAGGCAGCTATGATAGAGCCATCTGGGCTTCCCAGTCAGCCCTGGGAGATGAGAAGGCCGTGGACACACATGGGCTAGGCAGCACCACTGGGGATCAGTGAGAACACTGTGTCATTCCCCACCTCACGCAGACCCACCACCAGGACAGAAGCCTCACTGCGACTCGGGATCAAGCACAGCTCTGAGCAAACCCAGGCTGAGCAATTAGCAACTCTGACCCAGGGGCAACCCTTTGGAAGCCAGGCTTCAAAGAAAATCGAGACAATCCCAGGCAAAGGGGAATACTGCATGAACGGCCGACTCCCTTCTAGGAGTGACTGGAGAGGACTTCCAAGCTACTGGTCTGAATAGAGAGAAAAAACAGACTCTACCATTAGCCTCTAAGGCATACACACAGAAAGTGGTAGAGGCTAAAAGCCAGCTAGCCTAGAGGGCATAGGACAACCTCTGAGAAAAACATGACTCGTGCCAGCTCAGCGGTAATGCTTAAGCAGTGTTTGACAAAATCCAACCTTGGACTGCAAGGATATCAAGCCAGTCAATCCTAAAGGAAACCAGTTCTGCATATTCAATGGGAGGACTGATACTGAAGCTCCAATAGTTTGGCCACGTGATATGAAGAACTGACTCAATGGAAAAGACCCTGATGCTGGGAAAGATTGAAGGTGGGAGGAGAAGGGGACGACAGAGGATGAGATGGTTGGATAGCATCACTAACTTGATGGTCGTGAGTTTGAGCAAGCTCCAGGAGTTAGTGATGGACAGGGAAGCCTGATGTGCTGTGGTCCATGGAGTCCCAAAGAGTCAGACATGACTGAGCAACTGAACTGAACTGAACTGAATACCTTTCAGATGAAAATATAAGGTGTTTTTTCTTTTCTAAATCTGATCACAGACATTAGACATTATGGATATTAGACATTATAACTGTTAAGAAAAAACCAAAAATCATCCTAAAATATTAAAAGAAGATATGATGATAATAGGGGCTTCCCAGGTGGCACTAGTGGTAAAGAATGCGCCTGCCAATGCAGGAGACTTAACAGATCCCTGGGTCAGGAAGATCCCCTGGAGAAGGGAATGGCAACCCACTCCAATATTCTTGCCTGGAGAATCCTGTGGACAGAGGAGCCTGGCCGGCTGCAGTCCATGGGGTCACATAGAGTCAGACATGACTAAAGTGACTTTGCACACACACATGATGATAACATCTCATCAAATAGAAAATATGACTTATTTTTTAAAAAGGATTGGAAACTCTGGAGTCAAAAAGTATAAGAACTGAAGTTAAAAACTCATAAGAGAAGACAATGTCAAAAGAATAAACTGAGGGAAAATATTTGCAAAATACACATCTGATAAAGGATTGTTACCCTAAATAGACATAGAACTCTTAAAACTCAACAGTAAAACAACAACAAAAAAACCTGATTAAAAAATAGGCCAAAGTAATTAACAGACATCTCATGAAAGAAGATGTACAGATGGTAAATAAGCATATCAAAAGATATTCCACATCGTGTCACCTGGGAAATGCAGACAAACCTACTAGAATGCCCCAGATTCAGAACACTGACACCACCAAATCCTGGTGCGAACCGGAGCCTCAGCGCCTCTCATTCACGCCGGTGGGAATGCAGAAGGGCACAGCCCCTGTGGGGGATAGCTGGGCAGGCCCTTTCAAAGCTGAACCTCCGCCACTACCAGCGGCTAAATGCCAGCAGAATGGACAACCGAGAAGAAACTGACAGATTCTTAGAAAGGCACAGCCTTCCAAGACTGAACCAGGGAGAAAGAAAATATGAATCGGCTAATCACAAGTGCAGAAACTGAAACTGTGATTTAGAAACTTCCAACAAACAGAAGTTCAAGACCAGATGGCTTCTCCAGCGAATTCTAACAAATATTTAGAGAAGAGGTAACACCTGTCCTTCTGAAACTATTCCAAAAAGTTGCAGAGGAAGGAACATTCCCAAGCTCATTCTGAGTCCACCATCACCCTGATACCAAAACCAAACAAAGATATCACAAAAAAAGAAAATTTCAGAGCAACGTCACTGATGAACATAGATGTGAAAATCCTCAACAAGGTACAGTACTAGCCAACTGAATCCAGCAATACATTAGAATGATCATACACCATGATCAAGTGGGAGTTATCCCAGGGATGCAAAGAATTTTTGAACATTTGCTAATCAGTCAGTGTGATAAACATCAACTGAGTGTAACAACCATATGATCATCTCAATAAATGCCAAAAAGGCTTTTGACAAAATTGAACACTCATTTGTGACAAAAACCCTCCAGAAAGTGGGAATAGAGGGAAACTTCCTCAACGCAATAAAGGCCATATGTGACAAACCCACAGGTAACATCACTCTCAATGGTAAAAGCTGAAAGCATTCCCCATAAGATCAGAAACAAGATAAGGATGTCCACTCTCAGAACTATTATTCAACACAGAGTTGAAAGTTCCAACCACGGCAATCATAGAAGAAAAATAAAATGGATCTGAGTTGCAAAGGAAATAAAACTGTCACTGTTTGCATATGACATGATACTGTACAAAGAAAATCCTAAAGATGTCATCAGAAAACTGCCAGAGCTAATCAATGAATTTAGTAAAGCCACAGGATACAAAATTAAATATGCAGAAATCTCTTGCATTCCTATACACTAATGATGACAGATAAGAAAGAGAAATCAAGGAAACTATCCCATTTACCTTTGCAACAAAAAGAATAAAATACCTAGGAATAAATCTGCCTAAGGAAACAAAAGACTCGTATGCAGAAAGCTGGAAGAAACTGATGAAAGAAATCAAAGATAACACAAACAGATGGAGAGATATAGCATGTTCTTGGATTGAGAGAATCTTGTGAAAATTAGTATACTACCCAAAGCAATCTACAGATTCAATGTAATCACTATCAAATTACCAAAGGCATTTTTTTCACAGAACTGGAACACAAAATTTTACGATTTGTTTGCAGCCACAAAAGACCCCGAATAATCAAAGCCATCTTGAGAAAGAAAAACGGAGCTGAAGGAGTCAGCCTCCCTGACTTCAGACTCTCCTACAGAGCTACAGTCATCAGGACAGGATAGTGCCGGCCAAAGACAGAAACACAGGCCCATGGGCCAGGATAGGAAGCCCAGAGATAAGCCCACACCCCGGTGGTCACCTCATCTATGACAAGGAGGCAAGAATATACAATGGAGAAAAGACAGCCTCTTCAATAAGTGATGCTCAGAGGACTGAACAGCTACGTGTAAAAGAATGAAATTAGAACACTCCCTAACACCATACACACACACACACACACACACACACACACACACACACACACACACAAACTCAAATGGATTAAAGACCTAAACATGATGGACATTATAAAATGCTTAGAGATAAAGATAGGCAGAACCCTCTGATATAAATCACAGCAAGATTTTTTTTTTGATCCAATTCCTAGAGTAATGGAAATAAAAACAAAAATAAGCAAATGGGATCTAATTAAACTTAAAAGCTTTCACACAGCAGAGGAAACCATAAACAAAAAGACAATACTCAGAATGGAAGGAAATATTTGCAAACAAAGCAAATGACAAGGGATTAATCTCCAAAATACACTAACAGCTAAAGGAGCACAATATTAAAAAAAAAAAAACAACCCAATCAAAAAGTGGGCAGAAGATCTAAATAGACATTTCTCCAAAGAAGACATACAAATGGCCAAGAGGCGCGTGAAAAGATGCTCAACATCATTACTCAATAGAGAAATGCAAATCACAGCTACCATAAGGTATCACCTCACACTGGGCAGAATGCCCATCATTAGGAAGTCTACAAAAGCTAATGCTGGAGAAAATGTGGAGAAAAGGATCCTTCATCCCCTGTTGGTGGAATGTAAATTGGTAAACCACTATGGAGGACAGTGTGGAGATTCCTTAAAAAGTAAAAATAGAGAACCACTGTGTGATCCAGCAATATCTCCCCTCGACATATATCCAGAGAAAATCATAATGTGAAAAGACGCACACATCCCAGTGTTCAGTGCAGCACTGTGCACAACAGCCAAGGCATGAAGCCATCTGCATTTCTTCCAGAGCAGAGGAATGGACGAAGAAGATGCGGTGCATGTATACAGTGGACTGTCTCTCAGCCATTAAAAAAAGAACAAAATAATCCCATCTGCAGCAACATGGGCGCACCTAGAGATTATTATACTAAGTGAAGTAAGTCAGACAGAGACAAGTATCCTATGATATCACTCACATGTGGAATATAATAAAAGGATACAAGTGAACTTACAGAACAGACTCGGATCTCAAAGTCAAACTTAACTGTTTGATTCTGAAACAGGGAGAAAACATGGCCAGAAGTGATGAATTAGAAAATCAGGATTAACATACACACACTGCTGTTTATAAAATAGATAAAAAATAAGGAATAACACAGGAAATTACTCAATATTCTGTAATAACCTATATGGGGAAAAATAGACATATGTATAATTGATTCACTTTGCTGTACACCTGAACACAACATTGTATGTCAACTATACTCCAATAAAATTTTTTAAATTAAATTTTCCTCTTACAGTATGATCCAGCAATTGCACTCCTTGGTATTTACCTGAAGGAGTTGAAAACTTACGTCCACATAAATACTAATATGGGGTGTTTATAGCAGCTTCATCCATAATCACCAAAACTTGTAAGCAACCAAAATGCTCTTTTGGAGGTAATGGATAAATACACTGTGTACATCCAGGCAATGGAATAATATTCAGTGCTAAAAACAGTGAGCCATCGAGCCATGAAAAGACATACGAGGAATTTAAATGCCTATTACTAAGTGAAAGAAGACAATCTGAAGAAAAGCTGCGTACTGCGTGATTCTAACTGCATGACATTCTGGAAAAGGCAAGACCACAGAGACAGCAAAAAGATTACTGATTGCCAGGGATCTGGAGAGAGCAGGAGCAACAGGCAGAGCGCTGAGGAGGTTTAGGTTTGTGAAAATACTCCACCTGATATAATAATGATGGACACATATCATTATACATTTGTCCAAATCCGTAGAGTGGACTCCGAAAATGCATCTGAATGAAAACTGTGGCCTTTGGGTGATAATGATGTGTTGTTATGGGTTCAGCAATTGTAACTAATACCCCTCTCTGCTGGGGGATGTTGCTAGTGGGCGAAGTTATGCAAGTATAGGTGCAGGCTATATGGAGAATCTCTGTACTTTGCTCTCATTTTGATGTGAAACTCAAACTGCCCCAGGGAAAAAAAAATACACATGTACTTAACATTTTGCTAGAAAATCTAGTCAGGGAAAATAGGCAAGGAAAATAAATAAAATTCATACAAACTAAAACTAAGAAGTAAAGATATCTCTATTCAAAGATGAGATGGCTGGATGGCATCACCAACTCGATGGCCATGGGTTTGGGTAGACGCCGGGAGTTGGTGATGGACAGGGAGGCCTTTTGTGCTGCGATTCACAGGGTTACAGAGTCAGACACGACTGAGTGACAGCTGAACTGAACTGATTCAAAGACGGCATGATTTTTTATACATAAAATTTTAAGGCCTAAAAACACTATTAAACTAGTTCAACAAGATAGCAGGATACTAGAATCATATTGTAAAATCAAATGCATTTATCTGCACCAGCAATTAATAATCCCAAATGAAATTACTCAAAACAAAAAACTTCATTTACCCAGGTACTATAGGGAATTGAAACAGCCAGTTTGAGAAGCCCCAAACTGTTTGTTTCAATATGGAATTTTGTTACTAAGATGGTGCAAATAGGCACATTCCCCGGTGGCTCAGATGATAAAGAGTCTGCCTGCAAATGTGGGAGACCCAGGTTCAATCCCTGGATCAGGAAGATCCCCTGGAGAAGGAAATGGCAACCCACTCCAGTATTCTTGCCTGGAGAATCCCATGGATGGAGCAGCCTGCAGGCTACAGTCCACGGGGTCACAAAGAATCGGACACACTGAGCGACTTCACTCTCACTTTATGGTGCAAATGTCTGAAACTCACTGTCTCCCACGTGAGAGATTCTGGGTAACTACTGAGTGAGATCAATTTGTTGCCAGAAGGACTCACACACGTTTGGAAGGCAAATTAACAGAAACACTTTCAACAAACAAAAAATTCCTGTTTAAGAACAAGAAAACCAACAGATTTAAGCATATGAGAAATCGAGGTTTCTTTTGAAGCCATTTAATCAGAGAAATTTTGTTAAAGGAATATGCTGTAGATATGCCTAATCAGTTTGCGATCTACTAGAAATAACTCATCTAAAGAGCAGAGTCGGTCACTACTGAAGCGACTTAGCGTGCATGCACATATATTCTAGTATCAAAATCAAAAGAACTTGTCAAAAGACATACTTGACTGTACTAATCACACACACACACTCACTCAACCTAAGAAATTCACAAGATGTCTTTTTAATCTACTTAGAAGTTTTCACAATGGGTAAGAGTCATCCTTTTGATTTGATCCTTGCTGCCTAAGCTCTGTCATCCTTTACTGAACAGAGACTTTTCTGAAATTTACCTTTAACCATTTGATGATAAAAAAAAAAAAGCAGTGATCTCTTCCAATTCTACATGTTCTGGAATGGTCTCTATACTCTTTTGTTCAACAGTTTATTCAGATCACAGTTTTATAAAATTTTCATCATTGAATAAGATGAATAGCTATAATTAGAGCCTTCAATGTCAGTTTATTTCCAGTCTACCTAATAGCTATTATACTAATGCCACATATATTTAGTTTTCATTAAGTCAGACCCTTTTTCTAGATGCCATTATTTATAATAGTTAGAATGGGCCAGGTGTGGCAATAAATAACCCCACATCTCAGTGGCTTAGTTACATTTTTCGCCAACACAAGCAGCAAGCAACTGCACGTGTTAGTTGCTCAGACATACACGTCAGTGGGGCAGCCATCTTTTCAAAAATTACCAAGAGAGGGGGAAAATCTCTGGAGGGTGACAAGCAAGCAAATTCTCGCACTCAGAGAAATACGTTACTACCGCTAGTGCATGAGCGCTATGTTGCTTTGGTCGTGTCTGACTCTCTGCGATCCTGTGGACTGCAGCCCCCCAGGCTCCTCTGTCTATGGAATTCTCCAGGCAAGAATACTGGAGTGGGCTGCAGTGCCCTCTTCCTGGGGATCTTCCAGACCCAGGAATCGAACCCACGTCTCTTCCGTTTCCTGCGTTGGTAGGCAGGTTCACTAGTACAACGGGGGAAGACCTCTAGTGCCAGTAACTCATCCAAGTCACATGGCTTCAGTCAACCACAGGTTATTTTCAGAAATGCAATTGTTACATGTGCTCTGAAGACGGAGACACAGTGTTAAAGGGGAATTTATTGACTTATGGGTGGAGGGTATTCATCCCCATAAAAGGCAAAAGGATTTCAGAAATAATGGTTAAATTGGAAAGCCTTTTTTGATATTAAAGCAGACTATCAGGCAAAAATATGTGTGGATATATGCAGAATGAGAAAAATGTTATATTAAATGTGCTAAAACTGAAGAGACATACTACAGTGGAAAATATATTTTCACTTCCAATTTAAATATACCGTTTTTCCTAGTCCCTCTGCTGGAGCAATCACAATGTAATAATACCTTATGTCATTTAGGAAAACTCCAGTTCACCTATCAAGGTTAATCATAACATTTTCCTTTCATTTAACTGCAATACTTGCTATCTCAAATTGGCAATCTCTGCCCCACAGAGAATTAGCAAATGATATAGTTCAAAGGGATTTTAAAGTCATTTAGGAGGAGTATAACCCTAAACATGATTGCTTCTCTTAGCTTAGCTGTGGACTCCACGTGCGTGTGCTCATGTCTGATGATTTGCGACGCCATGGACTGCAGTCCACCAGGCTCCTCTGTCCGTGGGATTTCCCAGGCAAGAGCACTGGAGTGTGTTGCCATTTCCTTCTCCAAGGACTCTTCCTGACCCAGGGATCGAGCCCATGGCTCCTGCCTTGGCAGGTGGATTCTTTACCACTGAGCCACCTGGGAAGTCCCTAGCCTCAAACTGGATAAGGTAAAAAGTGGCAGAATTCTCAAAAGCAGGTGGCAATGTGGGGGTTAAAAACCAGACTAGCCAGCATTAGCATCACTGCTTTTAGTGATAGTATATGCAGTTTCATTTGATCCACTGAAGTCAACAGCATAGATTAATCAAAATGTATTAAAAATATTTCCATTCACAATGGCAGAAAAAACATGCTGTGAGATACCTAGACACGCAATTTCAAATTTTTATCTTTCTAAGGACATGGTATTAATAGATAGTCAAAGAGACAGAATAAGAGAATGCTGAACTCAGACATGTATTCAGGTGTGTGTGTGGAGACCTGGCTTATGAAAGAGGGTTTTACAAATCACTGGTAAATGATGGCTTTTTATTAAATGCTAATGGGAAAATGGAACATCCATAGGGGGAAAAATATATATACATCGCTTGTTCACATCACAGACTAGAGTCAAGCCCAAATATTCTAAACATCTCAATGAGGAAAGCTAATCTAAAATGTCTAGAAAATATATAGATAATTATCCTTATGATATCAGGGTAAGGACGGTTTTCATAAAGCAGCATAATCATAATGGAAATTCTGTTACATATGTGCCATAAAATAAATTACGGAGCAATTCAAGACATGAGACACAGACAAGGAGCTTATTCGAGCAGCTTGTATAAAGAAATCCCTAAAATCAATAATATACAAAATATGTATGCACATTTCACCTGAAAAGCAATAAACACATTGAAGGAAAATGTTCAACCTCACTGGTAATCAGGAAAAATGCAAATTGAAGCCAATATTTCAGTCTTACAGGGGAGAAAGTGTAGTATATTTCGAGGAAATTGATCTTCGGAGAGAAACACCAGATTGTGTTATTAATGACTCATATGACAACGAGAGCAATAAATACATATTCTTCTTTGATATTATTTGTAGGTTCTTCTCTTTTTTTAGCTTCCTCCTCTACATCAATTTTTACTATAAATAGTTCAGGGACAGACAGCAAAGAGGATATAATCAAAGCATGCCAGAAAATAATGTGTGCAGCCGTCTTAAAGGAACTGAGAAGCTTGCAGCGTCATTGAACTGACAGCCCCTCAGAAAACACACACCTACACAAGAAACGCAGCCTGAAGACGGTGCTCCTGGCGTGTGATTCAACAGGGGGCTGATTAGATGAACCGCAACAAGAAACAGGCCAAGAAGATACTTTTGGAGACTGTTTAAACGCTGAATGGGTGAAATAAAATGCTAAGTATTATCATCTGAGTCAAGATAGTTGGTTCTGTATGGCTGCATAATCTACCACCTCCAAACACAGGAGCTTAATGCAATAATTTATAATTATTTGTTATAGTCATGTGGGTTGACATGGCTCAGTTAGACAAGTCTACCTGGGGTCTCATACCTATTGCCAGCAGATGGTGGCTAGAACTAGAGAGTCACGCACAGGCATATCCCTAAGCATGTGGGAACATCTGAAGGATGGTGGGGGAATCCTTACAGGTCCTGGCTTTTCCCAGAATACTAAGATGGGACCTGCCAGAACCTTGTAACTGGCCTCCAAAATCCCAGATCATCCATTCCATTCAAGCAAGTCACCAAGGACAAGCCAAATTAAAGAGGGCTGGAGATAGGGGTGGACTGGACCCATCTCTGGCCGTGAGAAGTAGCACGAGAGCAAAGAAGGGAAGAGATGGAGACAGCGCAGTCCGCAAGATAGCCTCGACATTCCTTCACTCCGCGAGTGTGCTACTAAAATGATTCTGAAGAGCGAGCCCCCCCATGCGTGAGCACTATGTGTGGAAGGACCAGTTCAAGCTCGTATTCCAAGCCATGCCAAATCACTGCAGGTGGGGACTACAGTCACAGATTAAAAGATTCTTGCCCCTTGGAAGAAAAGCTATGACAAACCTAAACAGTGAGCCATCACTTTGCCGACAAAGGTCCGTCTAGTCAAAGCTATGGTTTTTCCAGTAATCATGTGTGGATGTGAGAGTGGGATCATAAAGACGGCTGAGAAGTGAAGAATTGATGCTTTCAAGTTGTTACTGAAGAAGATTCTTGAGAGTCCCTTGGACTGCAAGGAGATCAAACCGGTCAATCTTTAAGGAAATCAACCCTGAATACTCGTTGGAAGGACTGATGCTGAAGCTTCAATACTTTGGCTACCTGATGCGAAGAGCTGGCTCATTGGAAAAGACCCTGATTCTGGGAAGGACTGGGGGCAAGAGGAGAAGGGGGCAGCAGGATGAGATGGTTGGACGGCTTTACCGACTCAACTGACATGATCTGAGTAAGCTCCAGGAGATAGTGAAGGACAGGGAAGCCCGGCATGCTGCAGTCCATGGGGTTGCAAAGGGTCGGACGTGACTGAGCGGCTGAACAGCAACGAATGCCTAGGCCCAGGTCAATGCCAGCACAATCATGGGCCATGAGTCCCACGGGAGAAAGGGGTTGTTGTACCTCTCTATCCTGAAAATAACTCCTTCCATGGCAAATCAAGTCCCTTGGCTTTTTCAAGGCATTGGTTGCATCACTGAATGTCAATCAAATCAACTCTAAGCAATCAAATTGATTTTGTAAAATGAAATTGATTAAATGTTCTTCTGGAAATAGTACAGGTCTAAAGAAATTTCACCCTTGGTATTATTCCATTCATGTAGCCTTAACTTTCCTTAAAGTCAGATAAAGTATCAGTTTATTTCACCAAAAAACAATGAAGACATCAGAGTATGTATTTCCTCTTGATACTTACATCTTTTCCTTCTCTGCACTGTGTTCCAAGTAAATAGCTAATGATGATGTCCAGCTTAGAGTATGTGTATTGACTCTCATCATCAATAATTAATTTTTAATTGACTTTCTGAGTTCTTGTATTGTTAATTTCTTGACTCAAAAAAACATAAATCCTTCCTCAAAGTCTGTCTCAGAATTTTTCTGTGTGAATAAAAACTTTTATAATTTATCAGCCACTAGATAGATTTCTCTTTTTAACTGAGGTAAGAATGCATTACATGAGATCTACCATAACAAATTTTTAAATAGATGACACAGTATTGTCAACTACAGAGGTAACGATGCAGCTGAGTGGATGTGGAACTTACTCACCTTGTGACCGACACCTTACGCATTTTGAACAACAGCCTCCCATTTCCCCTCCTCCCAGCCCCTGGCAACCACCATCCCTCCCTCTGGTTCTATGTGTTTGACTATTTTAGACATTTCATTGAGGTGGAACCATGTGACACTTGGCCCTTTGTAACTGGCTTATTTTTCTTAGCATAATGCCCTCTAGGTTCATCCATGTTGTATACAGAGCAGGGTTTCCTTCCTTTTAAAGGCTGAGTAATATTTCATTGTACATATGTGTGTGTGTGTATGTATGAGTGTGTGTGTGTGTATATATATATAAAATTTCCTGTAACCTTACGTCTACTGATGGATGTTCAAGCTATTTCCATATCTTGGCTATTGTGAAAAATGCCACAGTTAACATGGGAGTATAACTATCTCTTCAAGATCTTAATTTTAATTATTTTGGATATACATCCAAAAGTAGGATTTTGAATCATATGAGAGTTATATTTAAAAAATTTTGAGGAACCTCTATAATATTTTCCTTAACACTGCACCAATTTTACATTCCCACCAATAGCACACAGATCCCTTTTACACACATCTTTGACAGCATTTATCTTTGGGGTTTTTTCTTTTTATAATAGCCATTCTAACAGGTGTGAGGTGATATCATGTTGTGGTTTTGATTTGCATTTACCTGACGATTAGATATGTTGAGCATTTTTGTGTATTCCTATTGGCCATTTGTACCTCTTTGAAGAGATAACTATTCAAGTCCTCTTGCATATTTTTTAAAAACTGTGTTATTTGGGATTTTAAATTTTTTTGCTACTGAGTTGTAGCAGTTTCTAATATGTTTTGGAAATCCAGCACTTGTCAGACATGTGACTTGCAAGTATTTTCTCCTATTCCATAGATTGCTTTATCTCAGCTGGTATTTCTTTTGCTGTGCAGCTTTTTTGATTGTTTGTTTTCAGTTTAGTATAATCCTATTTGTATCTTTTTTCTTTTCTTTTTACTTGGAGTTTTGGTGTAATACCCAAGAAATCAGTGCCAAGAGCAGCGTCATGAAGTTTTCCTTTACCTTTTCTTCTAGCAGTTTTATAGTTTCACGTCTTATGTTTAAATCCTCAGTCTATTTTTAGTTGATTTTCCTGCTGTTGCTGCTAAGTCGCTTCTGTCTGTGTGACCACACAGACGGCAGCCCACCAGGCTCCTCTGTCCCTGGGATTCTCCAGGCAAGAACGCTGGAGTGGGCTGCCATTTCCTTCTCCAGTGTTGATTTTCCTATATGGTATGAAATAAGGGTCAAATTTTTCTCTTTTGCAAATGGACATTCGGTTTTCCCAGCACTATTTGTTAAAGAGACTTCAGGAAAACAATTGTTCTTATTAAAGATAATAATTTCAACCCATTAAAATATTTTTTGCTCTCAGGAATTTTTGTGAAATTCAGGTATTATATGAAAAGTTTAGCAACACAATTTAGCTTTCCTACATTTCATATTATCTGACCACAGGCACTGGGAAATTCTGAGGTCAAAATACTTCTTTTATTGCTTAATTTCTCTCTTTGCTGTCAGTCAAGGATCTCTTCTACATTACAAAAATTATGCTGTAATTCTTACCGAGAGTAGTTGATACCTAGATCTATGCTTTAATCCTTCCCTCTTTTATCTGACCACTGTAGCTCAAAGAATAAAATAATAGCCAAACTGTCTAAATGCCGTGGGAGACTTTGCTATAATCCTGGCACCAGGGCAATCCAACTGGAGAAGGCAATGGCACCCCACTCCAGTGTTCTTGCCTGGAGAATCCCAGGGACGGGGGAGCCTGGTGGGCTGCCGTCTGTGGGGTTGCACAGAGTTGGACATGATTGAAGTGACTTAGCAATAGCAGGGCAATCCAATGATCGCATCAACATTTCATATCTTCACGTGTCTGTATGAAAGGTATTTTACAAAAGAAACTAATGAACTAAAATCAGTAATAAAATGAGTAAAGAATCCAGAATTTTTCACTGCTGATTTTACAGATATTTTTAAAATTTCATACCACTTTTTAAAATGCATATATATAAAGTATATAAATTATAACATTATATACATATATATATGACTTCCCTGGTGGCTCAGAGGTTAAAGCATCTGCCTGGAATGCAGGAGACCAGGGTTCGATCCCTGGGTCAGAAAGATCCCCTGGAGAAGGAAATGGCACCCACTCCAGTACTTTTGCCTGGACAATCCCATGGAGGGAGGAGCCTGGTGGGCTACAGTTCATGGGGTCACAAAAAGTTGGACACGACTGAACGAATTCACTTCCTATATATATATGTATATAATGTTACAATGGTATTACTTGATTCTCCAAGTCCTCCTTTTCAGAAAAGGCAAACCACAGTTCCATAAATTTATATATGAACTATCTTGAAAATTGCAAAGACAATTCTGCAACATCATGGTGAAAAAATAATTTACCTTTGCATTATGATATTTATAAGCATTTGATTTTTCTCTTCCATCAGAAAATGTAGCAGTTTCACTTTTAAAAATTTGCATTTAGGGAGTATCTTGTTCTGAAGGCGATGGAAGTTGTCATAGAAACAACCATAATTACGAGAGACATTTATCAGGGAAGGAAAGATTTATCTTAAAGTACGATCTACTTCTTTTTGTTGTTAAGGAAATGAGTCATTTTTGTTTGTTTGAGAAGCAAGTTTTCTATGTCACGAGGATGCAGAGGATTATTGAGTTTCTAGATTTCTGCTCCCCAGATTCCTTTCTTCCAGGTATCCTGAGAATCAATTTAAAGTCAATGTCCTGCATCCTAAACCTGCTGCTGAAGATGTGATGCTTTCTCATAAGACTGATTTTAGGAATCATGTGATGAATACAACAGGCTATTGTTTGCATTTGAAAGGGAAGAAAAACACCCATGATATTTCCCAAGGTACATAATTATCTTCGATAATATTTATCCTTGGTGTATTCAGAATTAGTGGGAAAGCATAGGGGTAGAAGCAGAGAGACATGTGTAAATACCTCATTTATAACTATAACTTTATCTCCATGACCATAAATATCTTAACTGTTGTGCCCACTGCATAAAAAATACATCTTAAATATATGTATATATCTTATGTTAAATATATTTATATATTGATTTATAAAACTAAATGTTATTTATATATATTATAAATGTGTATTTTAAAGCACTGTATTCAATTTATATATACATATATTTCTTTCCTGATATTTTAAAAGTTGAGAATTTCTCTGAGTTTCTTCCCAAAACAGATTTATGGTAACTTTCAAAACACAGAGTATAAGAAATTAAAATAATAACAGAATTTTAGAGACATGATGGCTAAGTGGATGGATGTAAGCTTACTCCTTTTTATGGAAACACCAAAATCACAACTAACTGCTGAAAAACACCAATAAAAAAATGTTGGAACTAACCAAAAAAATATATCCTACATCCAAAGACAAAGAAGAAGCTACAACAAGATGGTAGGAGGGTGCAATGATAATAAAAGCAAATTCCATACAGGCTGGTGGGCAACCCATAAACTGGAAAACAGTTATATCACAAAAGTTCTCCCACAGGAGTGAAAATTCTGAGTCCCATAGCAGATTCCCCAGCCTGGGGTTCTGGCAGTTGCAGGAGCCCCAGAAAATCTGGCTTTGAAGGCAGAGGAGTTTGACCCCATGACATTTGTAAGACTGGAGGGAAAGACACTCCACTGCCAGAGGGCACACCTACAGTCTCGTGTGCACGGGGACCCAGAGGAAGAAAAGTGACCCCAGAAGAGACTGGGCCAGACTTACCTGCTAGCAATGGAGGGTCTCCTACAAAGACAGTCCAAAAACTACTAACAAAATGGCATTAAGAGCATATATATAGGTAATCATCTTAAAATGTAAATGGATTAAATGCCCCAACCAAAAGACACAGACTGGCTGAATGGATGTTAAAACAAGACCCATAGACATGCTGGCTATACAAAACCCAATTCAGATCTAGGGACACATGCAGACTGAAAGTGAGGTGATGGAAAACGTATTCCTTGCAAATGGAAATCGAAAGAAAGCAGGAGTAGCAATACTCAATATCAGACAAAGTGGACTTTAAAATAAAGACTGCTACAAGAGACAAAGAAAGATACTACATAATGATGAAGGGAACAATCCAAGAAGATTAGCAATTGTAAATATATATGCACCCAACATACAAGCACCTCAGTATACACAGCAAACACAAGGAGCCATAAAGGGAGAAATCAACAGTAACTCAATAACAGGGGGAATTTTAACACCCTACTTTCACTGATGGACAGATCACCCAGACAGAAAATCAACAAGGAAACACGAGCCTTAAATGACACGTCGGACCTGACAGACTTAATTGATACTTATTGAGCATTCCATCTGAAGGCAGCAGAACACACATCCTTCTGGAGTGTACATTCTCCAGGACTGATCACATGCTGGGCCACAAAGTGAGCCTTGGTAAATTGAAGAAAACTGAAATCAATCAAGCGTCTTTTCCAACCACAATGCTATGAAATTAGAAATACTCAACCACAATGCTATGTAGTATTAAAAAAAACTAAAAAACACAAACATGTGGAGGCTAAACAATATATTACTAAACAACCAATGGACCACTGAAGAAACCAAAGAGGAAATAAAAAAAGAGAAAGCCTAGAGACAAGTGAAAATGAAATGATGATCCGAAACTCACGGGACACAGCAGAATCCCTTCTAAGAGGGAAGCTTATAGCAATAGAATCTTACCTCAGGAAACAAGAAAAACCTCAAATAAACAAGCTAACCTTACACCTAGAGCAAAGAAGGGTACACAAAACCCACAGCTGGTAGAAGGGAACAAATCACAAAGATGAGAGGAAAAATGAATGAAATAGAGCAGAAGAAAACAATGGAAAAGATCAATGAAACTGAAAGCTGCTTCTCTGCAAAGATAAACAAAATTGATAAAATTTTAGCCAGACTCATCAAGAAAAAGAGAAACAGGGTTCAAATCAATAAAATTAGGAACAAAAGAGAAGAAGTTATAGCAGCACCCCAAAAATACACAGGGTAATAAGAGACCACTCTAGCAACTATATGCCAATAGAATGGATAACCTGGAAGAAATGGGCAAATTCTTAGGAAAGTACAGGACTCTCTCAGGACTGAAGCAGGAAGAAATACGAAATACAACAGACCAATCGCAAGTACTAAAATTGAAACCGTGATTTTAAAAATTCCCATCAAAGGAAAGTCCAGGAACAGATGGCTTCATAGGTGAACTCTATCAGACTTTTAGAGAAGAATTAACACCTATCCTTCTGAAACTATTCCAAAAAATCACAGGAAGGAACACTCCCAAACTGATTCTATAAGGTTACCACCATTCTGATAGCAAAATAAAAGAAACCTCAAAAAATGAAAATTACAGGCCGATACCACTGATGAACATAGACAAAAAAACTTCAACAAGATATTAGTAAACCAGATCCCACAATCCATTACAAGGGCCACGCACCATGGTCAAGTGGGATTTATCCCAGGCATGCAGGGATTTTCCAGTATCTGCAAATCAATCAGCAGGATCAATCACATCAACAGACTGAAGAAACACAACCATATGATCATATCAGTAGATGCCAAAAAAGCCCTTGACAAAATTCAACACCCATTTTTGATTAAAATCTCTCTAGAAAGTTGGCACAGAGGAAACCTATCTCAACATAATACAGGCCGCAAACTCATGGCACAGAGGTGAATGTGACAAACACCACACTCAGTGGTGAATAGCTGAAAGCATTCCCTCTAAGACCAGGAACGAGACAGCGATGCCTACTCTCGCCACTTTTACTCAGCAAAGTTTTGGAAATCCCAGCCATGGCAATCAGGGAATGTAAACTGGAAAAGAAGAAAAGCTGCCGTTGCTGCAGATGACGTGACACTATACACAGAGTATCTTGAAAATGCCGTCAGAAAACTCACAGAGCTCACTGACAAATTAAAGTTGCAGGATTCCAAATCAATGCACAGAAATTCGCTGCGTTTCTTTTACACTAACCATGAAAGATTAGAAAGAGAAATTAGGGAAACAATTGTATTTACCATCACACCAAGAAGAAAATGCATTGGAATAAACCTACTTAAGGAAGGAAAAGCCTGGACTTTGAAAACTGTAGGAGGCTGGTGAAAGAAATCAAATACAACACAGACAGGAGACAGGAAGATCTGCTGGAGGAGGAAATGGCAACCCACTCCAGTATTCTTGCCTGGAGAAGTCCACGGATAGAGGAGCCTAGTGTGCTATTGTCCATGGGGTTGCAAAGAGTCGGACATGACTGAGAGACTAACATTTTCACCATGTTCTTGGAATGCGAGAAATCAATATTGTCAAAATGACTACCAAAGGTAATCTACAGATTCAGTGCTGCTGCTGTGGCTAAGTCGCTTCAGTCGTGTCCAACTCTGTGCATCCCCATAGACAGCAGCCCACCAGGCTCCCCCGTCCCTGGGATTCTCCAGGCAAGAACACTGGAGTGGGTTGCCATGTCCTTCTCCAATGCATGAACAGGAAAAGTGAAAGTGAAGTCGCTCAGTCCTGTCCGACTATTGGCAACCCCATGGACTGCAGCCTACCAGGCTCCTCTGTCCATGGGATTCTTTAGGCAAGAGTACTGGAGTGGGGTGCCATTGCCTTCTCTACAGATTCAATGCAGTCCCTATTACACTACCAATGGCATTTTTCACAGAACTAGAACCAAAAAAAAAAAAACTGTGGCTAAGTCGCTTCAGTCGTGTCCAACTCTGTGCATCCCCATAGACAGCAGCCCACCAGGCTCCCCCGTCCCTGGGATTCTCCAGGCAAGAACACTGGAGTGGGTTGCCATGTCCTTCTCCAATGCATGAACAGGAAAAGTGAAAGTGAAGTCGCTCAGTCCTGTCCGACTATTGGCAACCCCATGGACTGCAGCCTACCAGGCTCCTCTGTCCATGGGATTCTTTAGGCAAGAGTACTGGAGTGGGGTGCCATTGCCTTCTCTACAGATTCAATGCAGTCCCTATTACACTACCAATGGCATTTTTCACAGAACTAGAACCAAAAAAAAAAAACAAAAAAAAACCTTAAAATTTTTTATGAAGACACCAAAGACCCTGAAAAGCCAACACAATCTTGAGAAAGAAGTGAGCTTAAGAAACCAGGCTCTCTGACTTCAGACTATATTACAAAGCTACAGTCATGAAAATGATATGGTATTGGCACAAAAATACACATAGGCCAATGGAACAGGGTAGAAAGGCCAAAAATAAACCCACACACTTATGGCCAATTAATCTAAAACAAAGGTGGTAAGACCATATACAATGGAGGAAAGACAATCTCTGCAATAAATGGTGCTGGGAACACTGATGAGCTATGTGTCAAAAACAAAATAAAATGAGAACACTAACACCATTCACAAAAACAAACTCCAAATGAATTAAAGACCAAAATGCATAGCCAGATTCTATATGGCTCTTAGAGGAAAACATAGGCAGAACAGTCTGACATAAATTGCGGCAGTGTCTTTTCCAATCCATCTCTTAGAGTAATGAAAATAACAACAAAAATAAACAAATGAGACCTAATCAACCTCAAAACTTTTTGCATAGCAAAGGAAACCATAAATGAGATGAAAAGACAACCCATAGAAGGGGAGAAAATATTTGCAAGATGTGAGTGACAAGGGATTCATCTGCAAAAGTTAAAAATAGCTCATGTGGCTCAATATAATAAACACACACACACACAGCAATCAAATACTGGGCAGAAGACCTAAACACATATTTCTCCAAAGAAGGCATGCAGATGGCAAGAGGTACATGAAAAGATGTTCAACACTGCTAATTATTGGAGAAAAGCACATCAAAACTACAATGAGATATCACTTCACACCAGTCAGAATGGCCGTAATTTAAAAGTCTACAAACAATAAGTGTGGGGTATCATATGACATTTCTTATATGGGAAAATCTAAAAAAATGATGCAAACTTAATTACAAGACAGAAACAGACCTACAGACTTAACAATGTATATGTACAACTGAATCACTCTGCTGTACACCTGAAACAATGTTAGTCGACTATCCGTCAATAACCATACACACCAAACAATAATAATAAAAATAAGTAGGGAAAACCAGGAAATGATGAGGCAAACAATACACGCTGGCCTTTAGTGTGCGTGAAGCCTCCAGGTGGTGCAGTTGACTCCCCACATTGTCTCAACAGCCCGAGCGGTGAGCGCCGTCCTCACCCTCCTGACCGGCAGCGTTCTAACGATGCCATCGACGTCTGCACTTAGAGAACACACAATTCTCTCCACTTCTGAGAAAACCTTTCCCCAGAAGCACCAAAGACCCTACTACATCTCCTAGGTTTCATCTTGTGTGCCGAAACATCTCAAAAAACGACAAGGGTGGAAAATTATGTTTTAGGAAAAGCACTCTGTGATAGTGTCAGAAGGTTGGGTTCCTGGGTCATTTCTCTCTGGATGAAATAAGGATAGAATTTGAGCATCCAGGTTGATGGACAGATTAAAACACTTCAGATCTAAATGTGTCATTTCACTCAATTAGAATTCTTTGGTAAATTTCCATGAACCAAGTCATATTCACTGATAATTGTTGGAGTGCAGGTGTTCTGTTTTATCCTTTGTAAGTAGATTCAACAGCCAGCCAGAAGTAGAACTTCATTCTTTGTAAGGAGAAGACTTGACAAAGCCACGGGCTATGTATAAATTAGCCTTCTACCTGCTCTTATAGGACTAATAGGTAGAGACTGCTCGTGCTGGAAACCACACACACACACACACACACACACACACACACACACACTCCTGGAAGACTGAAGCCTGTTATAAAGCACAGCCTTGGAAAAGTTTAGAGCGGCGGTACACAGACCATGAATCTCTGGATAAAGACCCAAACAAAATAAATATCCTCATGTATCAAAGATTAACTGTATGGAAACTCTTGGGCTTCTAGATTTCACAAATCATTAAAGGTGTACATACACAGTGTATGCTCACACCCATACAAACATGATAGCACACACACTCTTACTTTTCCCTGAAAATGAAAGCTAGAGAGGGTGACTAAGCCACCAAACATATATGTGCACAACACACACACACACACACACACACACACACACACACCGTACACTGGCTCCCACTATTATTTAAAAATATGAAGGTTATTTTAGCAAATCCAAAGGGCCAAATTAATTTAATACCAGGGGATGTCCGTCTCAAGAAAAATTCCACAAAGCAAAGTCTTCTTTCTTTTTTTTTTTAACACACACACACACACACCGTACACTGGCTCCCACTATTATTTAAAAATATGAAGGTTATTTTAGCAAATCCAAAGGGCCAAATTAATTTAATACCAGGGGATGTCCGTCTCAAGAAAAATTCCACAAAGCAAAGTCTTCTTTCTTTTTTTTTTTGTTTGTTTGTTTGTTTGTTTGTTTTGAGATAACTGCAGACTAGCAGAAGTGTTTGGTCCAACATTAAGGAAGGTCTGCGTGCATGTGCTGGATGGGATTCGATGAACCATTTGCAAGCTCTGGCCATGAAAGAAATGCCACATTAGGGACAAAGCACTGTCTAAGAAACGACAAGTAAGCCGTATTTCTGTAGAGAGGTGTAGACATGAAACAGATGATCCCACAAATGAAACTGAAACTTCACTTGCATCAGGTTGTCTGAATGCAGAGTTCCAGGAGTAAAGATTCATGAAATGAACTTTCTACCAGCCCGGTGCCCTCCTATGGCGGCTGCACAGCAGCAGGAAGACCGTCTGCTCTGTTTCTGATGAAGCGATTTGATCATGATCATTCATTCACTGAGTCAACACCATTCTTAAGGACCCAGTATGTTCTGGGGACTTTTCCTGGATATTCCAAATGATTTTGATATTCAGTGACAACCAGATAGCAAATAGCACATGTATTATTTGGCTTGGTCTTCTCTGTAAATCTCCTTTATTTCCCCTTTCTCATTAAATGTCTTAAGAGAATACTCTCCAGTTTTAACTAGCAGAAATGACATGACATGGCTTCATCAAAAAAGAGATGAGTTGCTAGGTTACCTTACACCCTTTATTCAAAATGATTCTGTCTCTATTATATCCAGCAGAAAAACCTCAAAATTGTTACTTTACTTCCTATTAGCCTTGATGGAAATTTACTTATATTCTTACTGTATTACCAATCAGTTTTGGTAATATCATTGGGAAACGGGAGGTAATAAAAACAAGGGGAGGGAGTTAGAGTCCCATGTTAGCTTGACATTCTCCAAAATAATTCCATAAATAATGCAGTTGATGAAACCAAAATATTCAGATTTAAGAATTATACTTAATGCCTATTTTTAATATCTTCAAAAGCTCAGGGAAATTCATGGAAGTTTAAATACTCCCAGTCCAGTCTTGGGAGGCGAATTTAATGGCCTGCTTCTCTTTCTCTCTCCACACACACACACACACACACACACACACAACATATCATCCTTCTGGGTCTTTAATTAATTAATATAATATAATTATATAATTAATATAAGTGAATTAATAATATATTCATATATAAATATATTTTTATAATATAGCTTTAAAATAATTATATATTTAAAAATTATAAATTATATATTAAATTTAAATTATATTAAATTATAATATTTATATTATTTAAATGATTTATATTTATAATCATTAATTTAATAATTTTGAGACAATTATACATTTAATTATGTATATAAGTATATATTTGTATATAACATATATATAAGTTCATTAAGGAAGTCTCTTTGCTCCCTTGTGCTCACAGTGTCCACACTTATGGAATCTAGGCTTTTAATGATAAACTTCACATCCATCCAAGGAGCGAAAGCTCCCCCTAACATTCAACTTAAACTGTACTTTTCCGAGGTTCCTCTCTCCTCTCCAATGGCCTTCTCCACTTCCGGCCCAGCACGCGCTCCCTCCCAGACTCCCAGCCTGAAGCCATCCTGGGGCAGAGCCTGCTCTGCTTTGGTCCCTGCGGCTCTGGAAGGTTTCATCTCATGGGTAGACGCAGGTCATGTTCAACAGCCTGATCATCTGGGATCACCTTTAGCAGCAATCTTGACTCTCTTTTCTTACATAGTCTCCCTTCTTGCTCTGACTCCTCCCTTCTTGCCTAGAAAGCAGATCTACTTTTCATACTATCATGATCTGCTCAGGGAATGAACTCATATCCAGAGTTGAATGGAAAGAATAGGCCTTCCCTGGTGGTCCAGCAGTTAAGACTTCACCTTCCAATGCAGAGGATGTGGATTTGAATCCCAGTCAGGAAGCTAAGACCTCATATACCTTGCAGCCAAAATACCAAAACATAAAACAGAAGCAATAATGTAGCAAATTCAATAAAGACTTTAAAAATGATTCACATAAAAAACAATCTTTAAAAAAAAATTTGAATGGAAAACAACCCTAAAATGAGCAGAGAGGAAAAGTTGGATGGCATATATTTTGGCCTTTCTACTTTTACTTGACTGTATACGTATTTGATATTCACTGCTGCATAATTACCTGCCACAAATATAATGGCTAAAACATATACACTATTGTCCAGTTTTTCTGGGTTAGGAAATCTGGGCACAGCTCAACTGGATCCTTTGCTTTAGTGTTTCTCAAAAACCTGGCAATCAAGTTGTCCGCCTGGGTTGGGGTCTCATCTGAAGGTCTGACTGGGGAAGAATTGGCTCACATGCTCCCCTAGGGTCACCGGCCAAGTGCAGTTCCCACTGGGGTGTTGGGTTGAGGGCCTCAGTTTCTAGCTGGCTGCCAGCTAGAAGTTTCCCTTGTCCTGTGGACCTCTCCTACATGCCCACATGCTTTATCAAAGCCAGCAAGAGCAAGTATCTGCTACTAAGACATAGATTCCATTACGTGCAACGTAACCAATCACAGAATGTACTTGGGAAGTCATAAGCCATCACCTTCAGCCATATCCTATGGGCTGGAAAATTTCCAGTCCACATTCACAAGGATGGGGCCACAGAAAGGCTTGTACTGGGAGGCAGGGACACCTTAGAAGCCCCCTTTTCAGCATCAGCATAGGAAAAAAGTGTCCTAGACATCCATGCCCACTAAGAGCTATGGAAGCTTCATCTGTGGGCAAGTGACTGTTTTCACAGGAATAAGATCTGTTTCTAGGGGGCTACAAGCACAGGCTGGATCCTACTCAAAATGAGAATCTTTTATACGTTTGCACAGCATCAGAGAGCTGGCTGCTGGTAGCCGGGTCCTCCTAAATCGACCTGGCTGAGGCAAGAATCAGATTTCGGCGAGAATCTTTCCACACAACGGCTTCTTAGCTATTATGTGAAAGGGTAGGTATGGCCTGTAATTTATTCTTCCCTCCTGAAGAAGTATAATTCTGACCAGAATTCTTTCCAAATATCGACTGATAGAACACACTGGCTAAGAGATAAATGAGCATCTTGAAAAGGTTTGCTATGCACTGATTACTGATTAAGAAATGATTCTATTAGCATTGAATCCTGGTCCATCTGGATTGTTTTTATTAAATTCTCCTGCATATCATGTGTTGAAGCTATGCTGAGGCAAGGAAGTTACACCAAGAACCAGAAAGAGTCCATGTGTCTGGTGAGAGTCAGGAACTCGACAGTTCCCCTGGTTAACCCGTCCCATGGGAAGGCAGGTTCTGGCAAGCCCCAGAGCATGATCTAAGGCAGGAAGGACACCGAGGAAGTGGCGCTGCAGCAGACTCCCACAGACTGCACGCGTCACTGCTTCCGTCCTGTACCCATCGGCAAGTAGACATAAGCCTAGCACTGGGTAAGTCAGCAGCATCCTTCTGAGCAGTGGGGATGATAAGGCTGAAGGCAATGGAGTGATGTATCTGCTTAACAGCTTCATTGAGGTATAAGTGGAATACAAAAAAAACGGCATGTTTTGGCAGATGTTATGCTCTAGAAAACATCACAATCAAGATAATGAAAACACTGAAGGTGGTACCTGTTGACCCAAAGTGTGATAGATGTTCTGATGTGGAGGGCTCCTCAGATTTTAGGTCCTCAATGTTATGTTGCTGTCTAGGGATCAAGGAAATATTCAACAGATGGTAAGTTCAGTCATTCAGTTCAGTTCAGTCGCTTAGTCGTGTCTAACTCTTTGCGACCCCATGAATCGCAGCATGCCAGGCCTCCCTGTCCAT
>SJYC01114367.1:0-16590 GCA_006408675.1 Madoqua kirkii | reverse complement strand
AATAAGGAGTTCATGATATGAGCCACAGTCAGCTCCTAGTCTTGTTTTTGTTGACTGTATAGAGCTTCTCCATCTTTGGCTGCAAAGAATATTGTTGACCATCTGGTGATGTCCATGTGTAGAGTCTTCTCTTGTGTTGTTGGAAGAGGGTGTTTGCTATGACTAGTGCATTTTCTTGGCAAAACTCTATTAGTCCTCGCCCTGCTTCATTCCACATTCCAAGGCCAAATTTGCCTGTTACTCCAGGTGTTTTTTGACTTCCTACTTTTGCATTCCGGTCCCCTATAATGAAAAGGTCATCTTTTTTGGGTGTTAGTTCTAAAAGGTCTTGTAGGTCTTCATAAAACTGTTCAACTTCAGCTTCTTCAGCATTACTGGTTGCGGCATAGACTTGGATAACCGTGATATTGAATGGTTTGCCTTGAAAATGAACAGGGATCATTCTGTCATTTTTGAGATTGCATCCAAGTACTGCATTTCAGACTCTTTTGTTGACCACGATGGCTACTCCATTTCTTCTGAAGGAATTCTGCCCACAGTAGTAGATATAATGGTCATCTGAGGTAAATTCACCCATTCCAGTCCATTTTTGTTCACTGATTCCTAGAATGTCGATGTTCATCCTTGCCATCTCTTTTTTGACCACTTCCAATTTGCCTTGATTCCTGGACCAAACATTCCAGGTTCCTATGCAAATTTGCTCTTTACAACACTGGACCTTGCTTCTGTCACCAGTCACATCCACAGCTGGGTATTGTTTTTATTTATTTATTTTTTGCTTTGGGTATTGTTTTGCTTTGGCTCTATCCCTTCTTTCTTTCTGGAGTTATTTCTCCACTGATCTCCAGTAGTATATTGGTCATCTACTGACCTGGGGAGTACCTCTTTCAGTATTCTATCATTTTGCCTTTTCATACTGTTCATGGGGTTCTCAAGGCAAGAATATTGAAGTGGTTTGCCATTCCCTTCTCCAGTGGACCACATTCTGTCAGCCCTCTCCACCATGACCTGCCTGTCTTGGGTTGCCCCGTGGGCATGGCTTCGTTCCATT
Source organism: Madoqua kirkii (assembly GCA_006408675.1). Classification (NCBI taxonomy): domain Eukaryota; kingdom Metazoa; phylum Chordata; class Mammalia; order Artiodactyla; family Bovidae; genus Madoqua; species Madoqua kirkii. The sequence goes on along the minus strand of SJYC01114367.1, from coordinate 15,539 downwards.
GAGTTAGACAGGGCTTTGGTCCTAGTATGATTAGATTGACTAGTTTTCTGTGAGTATTGTTTCAGTGTGTCTGCCCTCTGATGCCCTCTTGCAATATGTACCGTCTTACTTGGGTTCCTCTAACCTTGGGCGTGGGGTATCTCTTCACTGTTGCTCTGGCAAAGTGCAGCCACTGCTCCTTACCTTGGACGAGGGGTATCTCCTCACCAATCCCCTGCCTGACCTAGGCGCAGGAGGGCCTAGAGGAGCTATCTCACGTTAAAGGTCAGTAAGCATGGCGGTAAGTAGACATATGGTAGCTAATAAATATTTTTCTTGCCAAATATTAAATGTCTTCACTAAAATCAATGAATATTCAATTGATTTTAAGAATAATTGTAATAATAATAATAGCTTATTCAATGACAGTGCCTGTCCCAGTGTTACATGCTTTATATGTTATTATTCCTTTTATCCTTCTATCTCTATGAGGTAGTTATCATTACTGTCTCTATCTTGGGCTTCCCTGGTGGCTCAGATGGTAAAGAATCCACCTGCAATATGGAAACCTGGGTTTGATCTCTGGGTTGGGAAGATCCCCTGGAGGAGGGCATGGCAACACACTCCAGTGTTCTTGCCTGGAGAATCCCCATGGACAGAGGAGCCTGGTGGGCCACAGTTGATGGGGTTGTAAAGAAGTGGACACGACTGAGTGACTAAGCACAGCACACAGTATTTTCATCTTACAGATAAGAAAATGTAGGCTTGGAGAAGTCACAGAGCTTGTAAGCAGAAGAACCTAATTTCAAATATTGGCAGTCTGATGCCAAAACCTGCACTGCTCTACATACTGTTTAGTACAATGAAAAACAAAAAAGATCCAAATTCCTGCTGTTAACTAATTAAAGGAATACTTTGGATTAATAAGGCTTGAAAAAAGAAAGTTACATCTACTTTTGGAATATTTATCATGATTTTATGAATTTAAATCATGTTGACTCAGTCTCTGTCTTCTCAAACAAGTGATGTTGTCAGAGATCATTAGTGAATATGTGAATTAGTGAATATGTCAGAGACTATTAGTTTTAAAAAATTCTGAAAAACATCTGGTATTAGAATGAGTAACTGAGATGTATTCAATGAATCTGATTAGTTAAGACATCAGTTGTTCAGAATATTTTATCTTTAAGGAAACCCTATATAAAGGTGGCTCCACAGAAAAACACACAGAGACAGGCACACATGAAATGACTCTACTGAAATGACAAAATCTAGCATTAAATCCAAGGCTCTGCTTCAAAACTTAGAGTCTGGAAGTTCTAGAAGCTCATATCCATGGCACAAGGGTGGTTTGTGTGTTTATGCGAGTGGATGCATTTGTGTATGTATGTATGTGGAGAGGGGGCTGCCTGGTGGCATTGACTGCATTGTGAATGTGCCTATTCTTTAGTTCATATCTTTACCTTTCTGCAACCTTCTCAAGGGAAATGTGCCTCTCTTACCTTTGAATTTTACCTGGTACCTAGAACAGTGCATCATAGCAAGTCTTTAATAAATGCTTGCTGAATGAATTACTGAGATAATGGCAGGATGGAGACGGAAAAAATTAAAGAAAACAGTCATTGTCTAGACATCAACACATAGGAGAGAGAACCATTGCTATGGTCAATAAATTCTCACCTAACTTTGTGCTACTTGGCACATGGAATCTCTAAGGAAGGAGAAGGACCTTGAAGAACTAAGGTTCACCTCCCCTCTTTTATTTGTGTCTACACAAGCAGAGGAAACAGAGCCCTCATTAGCCCTGAGCCCCTTCAATGGCATAGAAGTCCAATTATAATATAAAAAGATGTTTTCAGGTTACTACCTATATCCTGTGGTATTTGGGTACAGTTCTTAAGAACAATTTGAACATAGAGGTGACTTGTCAGTTTAGTGATGTTTCAAACTATTGAAAAATATAAGACTCTGATAGAAAAGGTGACAGAATTATCATATTAATGGTGAGAATGCAGGTCACTCTGTGCTTTCACAGCTTATGTAAATTAAGCCAGATTTTTCTTTCTATAGAAAGAAAAAAATGAAAGGCGAACATTTTAAAAACAGAAACTACCCCTTCTTCCCTGCATTTGGCAAATAATTGCATTATTATTCATTCTGAGAGGAGTAACTGGTTAATTATAGCATGTCACAAGTATTTAATATGAGCCAAGAATTTGTAAGGCTGAGCACTGCATGGATGTCTTTAAGGTTTTTGTGTTTTCTTTTCTTCTTCTTCTTTTTTTTTCACCCTATCTCAGTCTTTTGACATTTTGACACTGCGATTACATAGATCTCTTTTCTTCTAGGCTACAAAGAAAAAGAATCAGCCCTACTTGAAAATAATAATTTCAGGGGTCTCTATGTGGAAATACTCCCCTCTGAAAATCCTTCAAAGAAAATTAACATTGACTGAAAACCTTAGCTGAAAACCTAGCTTAGTAAGAAAGACGAGAACATCCAATAATTTTAAAATACCCCTTGATGGAGTGGAGAATTTAAATTATACTAAGTAAAAGGTGCTAAGACAACTCACATACATTTACAATTACCCCAAGAATATTTTGGGGTGTCATATTAATTCAATTCTCTACCTCTCCTGAAATGCCTCTTACAAGGATGTTCTGAAATGAGTTAAACAAGCCCTTCCCATTGTATTTAAGAACGACTTGTCATCCACCAGAGTGAGAGGATGCGAGCGCTACCAGGTAGCTCATTACTTATTCATGTGTCTGCTTTGTGGCTGCCCTCTAATTTCACTAGATTTTGTTTCATCTATTAAACATGCCTGTCACTTATTCCTCTCCCAAGGTCCTTGATCTGGTGTCCATTCAGAATTTTACCATACAACACTCTTAATCAGTTTGAAATATCCCACAAGAGGTTTTGATCTGCAGTTAGTTGCATTGCAGTGACCGTGATTTCGGGGCTGTTTCAGACCATGACTGGTTTGTTTCCCTGGAGCTTGTCTGTCTCTGAGGTTACGATGCAGAACCCTTCTGGCCCAGCCAGTAAATGAGGTCAGAGCTGCCGTCAGTGTCTTCTGTCAGAACTGTAATGGATGAGCTGCATGATATTAGTAACAGCAAAGACAGTGTGTACCTTTCCTTCAAGAGTTCTGTGATACTTTACATGCATTTATTCAATTTTCATGTCACTCCTTTTGATGGAACTTGATTATAAGTATTTTACCTGTAAAGAAACTGTAGGAACAACCAAATTGTGGACAAAATGAGCAAAAGAGGTGTGAAAATTCATTAAAAAGTTAAACTCTCTATACAGAGGGTGGAAAAGTGCTGACTGTGAGGTGCTACTGTGCTGTTTCTCAGGTGACGTATGTGAGCTTGGGCCAATACTTTTTTTTTTTTAATTTGAGAAAGGCAATGTTTTTTGCTTTAAAACCTAGGAGAAAGGAGCAATGCCCTTCTCCGACATGTAACCCAGGATTACAAGGAGGGGGACCAGACTTCTCTTGTACACGGAAAAGATTCATTTCCTATAAATGTATATCTATGGGGCTTCCCAGGTGGTTCAATGATAAAGAATCTGCCTGCCAATGTAGGAGATGTGGATTTGATCTCTGGGTTCAGAAGATCTCCTGGAGAAGGGAATGGCAACACATTCCAATATTTTAGCCTGGGAAATCCCCTGGACAGAGGGGCCTGGCAGGCTACAGTCCATGGGGACACAACTGAGTCAGACACAACTTAGCAATTAAACAACCACAACAATCTATCTATAAGGATTAAAGCACAGAAATTGGCCTGTTAGATGAAAAGAACTGAGGAAAAGTATAGAACTACAAATAACCAAATCAATGAGTTCTGACTGAAGGGAAACTAAGCTGAGAAACCCTTTCCCTAGATGATGTCAGAATTTTCAAAATCAGAATCACATATTTAACAGGAGGATCAGTTCCTGGGAAAGAGACTGATGGCCATGTATTAAAATAATGTCTAAAATAATAAAGGTAGATGATAATGACATTGGAGCTCATTTTGTATCAAACTGTGTTTAACTGAGGCTTGATCACTTACTAAATTTATGGCATTGGACTAGTTATTTAACTTCCCTAAACCTATGGAAATAGTTTATAAATGTACATAAACTGCTTAATACTATTTCTAGAAGTTGTAATTACCTAATAAGTATGGGTCATCATTAATTTCTTGACTTAGTGGCATACAACCCTGGATGCAGATCAAAACCTCTTGTGAAATAGTTCAACCTTGGGAACCAACCAAAAGGTTTTTACTTAGGAGGTCTGATATCAGGTCGAGGTAACTGTAGTTGTCGAAAATGCCACAGGTGATTCTGATGTGCAGTTGTGATAGTTGCAATCATAGTAAATGCTCTTTCTTACCCTGTAACACTAAGAGATTTTTCCAAATTTAGTGTAAGATTTGTCATGGGAAATTCTGATGCATTACATCTGGGGTGGGACTCAGAAATCAGCATTTTAAGCAAGTTCCTTGGCTCTTTCTAAGGCAGATAACCTGCAGAGTCTCTGAGAAATCTCAGCCACACCCCTTTTCTCTTTCTCTTTTATTCTATTATAAGCAATTTAATATTCTTGATTAATGTACATGCTTCAATTGCACACATTCTTCCACATGCTTTAGGTGCCATGTGTGTGGTTTTAGGTGACAGGGACAGGTGATTAAATGCACTGATTCCAAAACATCCATGGTGGAGAAATCAGAAGGACTGATTCATCAAGTAAAACCAAGATGGAGTGATGAGAAAGGAGATGAAACTCTGGAGGGGCCCCCTGTGCCAGATAGTTAGCTCCAACTTCCACATGACTCCCAGATTAAATGCTCACAAGACAGGAAGGATAAGGCTTCCCTGGTGGCTCAGATGGTAAAGAAAGTGAAAGTGAAGTCGCTCAGTTGGGACCGACTCTTTGTGATCCTATGGACTGTAGCCTTTCCAGGCAAGAATACTGGATCTCCTCTCCAGGAGATCTTCCTCACCCAGGGATTGAACCCAGGTCTTCTGCATTGTAAGAAGATGCTTTACTGTTTGAGCCACCAGAGAAGTCCATAGAACCTGCCTGCAATGCAGGAGACCTGGGTTGGATCCTTGGGTTGGGAAGAGATCCCCTGGAGAAGAGAATGGTAACCCATCCAGTATTCTTGCCTGTAGAATTCCATGGACAGAAGGGCCTGGCAGGTTACAGTCCCTGCGTTTACTAAGAGTCGGACACAACTGAATGACTAACAGTTTTTCACTGGGGAGCATACTACAGAAACTGGATTATCTCAAAAGATGGGTAGGATTTAACAGAACTGTGATGGAGTGAACGATGTGGGGAAATGTGTGGAGGCAGACAGTGCACCGGGTGTTGGGGGACAGGAATAAATCAGTCTGATTGAAGAGAACTCCTCCCAATAAAAGTGGGAGAGTCCAACTCTCTATATTCAGATGATAAAGGGCCTCAATTCCAGTGCAAAGAATGGTCTTTATTTTCTAGGCAATGTGGAGTCCAGAAAGCTTTTTGACACATGGTGATGAGAAGGTCAACATGATGAAAGGGGCACTTTAGGGAGACAAGATGGTAGTGGAGCACAGGCAGGGGGACTAGTCACCAGGCTATTGCTATCAGCTCAAGGGATTAGCAAGGAAAGCTCAGGAGCAAGGCAGTCACTCAAAGGAAGGATCAATAGGGCTTGATTTTTAAGGCATATTATAGCAAAGTGCTAAGGTGAAAATGTTACCCTCATGCCTTTCCTGCCCTACACTTTCCTGCTTTTTTTCCCTAACCTCAGTTCTGTTCCAAATTGGAAACTTGGGAGAAGAACAGCCAGGCTCAGGGAGGCACTTGGGTGTGGGATTCAGGAAGGTATTCTTTCTTCTCCTGGTGAGGACAATTTTCTTCCTTTGCCCCTGGGACAGAGGCAAACAGGGTTCTATCATGATGGAGATACCATGGAAACACCCTTCACTGCAGTTTAGAGAATTCCTCCTTGTATGAATGTATACTCTTGCCTGATTCCAGGACTGATTGAAGATGACTGTGGCAGCAGATATATATTAATGCCACTGCCTCAGAGAGCAGACAAGGCAGACAAGGCTCCCTCCGAGGCTGTGAGTGCTCCCACGCCCCTCTGCAGTGTATACCATGTAGCTGAAGCAGGATTTAACTCATGATCCATTTTCATGTATCGCAGTTGCATTTTCCTCAGTATTATTTTTTCCTTTTTGAAGCAGCTGCATTTACATCTTAATCAGAACAAACAATTCTTCTTACTCACATACATTTTTGAAAGTATCTTGAAGCAACAATCCCTCATTAGCATCATGTGTATGCTCTTGCTCATTAAGCTAGAAAACATATTCAATAACCAAGGGTGACTCTTTGATTACTAAGAAGGTGGTTGCTCTGACTAGATGGGTCTTAGTATACAACAAAGTAGGAAAGCATGAAAACCCCAGAATAAAAAGTTGGAAGGAAACACAATATAATGAAAAAAATCTCATTTGAATAACGTGATAGACTGAATTCCCACTCACTCCTTCCTGTCGCGATCCATGTTGAGTGTTCCAGCACCTTCCTTGAGGACCAGCTACAAGACTCCCACCCCTACTTCAGCCAGTGAGGTGGCTTCATGTTTGTATTTTACAGACTAGCCTTCTGGTATGCTTTCATTTGCCAAGAGACTTTCAGGAGTAAATATGCACCAACATCATTACCGTCTAGATTTTCTAGAAACATGCAATTTAATATCATGCCCTTGGGTTTAATCCATGAGATATAAGAAACAGTAAATGAACACTAGCTCTGCATTGTGGTAAAATTGCTAGTTTGAAAACATTGTCCATACGTTGCTCAGGTGATTTTCATTTGTTTATTTAATTTTTATTTATTTTCCTATAAGGACACTCATAATATTTTTTTTCAAAGAAAAAAAGTAGTCTTATTTGATTATCTGAGCATATCTCCTTTTATTAGGTAATGTCCACTTAAGACCTAATATGTTTCCCTTTACTTGGCTCTCAGGGAGCTAAGAAGCTAAGAGTAGTAAGTATGTGTGTGTAAATATGAATGATGAGTGATAAACAGGAGTAATAAAATATCTATCCAACAGGTTTCAGACAGTTTTATTGATCTTATGATATAAAGGTAGGAAAATAGGGTGATATTTGTATACTTGCAGTGTTTCCTCATGAAATTAATTCTCAGTGTTTTTGCTACATGTTTTTTCCAGAATGGTGTCCACGAAAGTTTACACTCTTATAATTGAGTGTAAAAATAGTTGATTAAATTATGCTGGCATGAACTAACAATGTTTATAATTAAAACTTGTATCAAATGATCTTCTGTTATGATTATTCATAAGGATGTTATACATCAACCCTGAAAAGAGAAGATGGGAAATATGATTAAGGAAGGAAGATGACTTTACCTGTAATGTCTTTAAGATCAAAAGCAAATATGGTAAAGTACGTTTGCAAAAACTAGGCGGTGGATGTACATGTGTTATATTTTTGATAGTTTCAAAATAAAATTAAAAATATTAAATTTGACATTTTGCTTAAATGTCAAGCTTAGCAAATATTTGTTGCATTGATTTAGATCTAGATAATTTATTTCTAAATTGTTTAAGCCACATAAAAAATAATATGAGCATGGAGAAATTCCAATGGATTAAAATGTATCTTTGTAAATAACAACTGTTTAAGATTGAGCTTCTTATGTCTGAATAAAAATGACTTTCAAGCCAAGTTTGTTATATGAAGGGAATCATCTCTGTCCTCTGTTTCTCTCATCTTACTTGTTCACCCCCTGAAATGTTAAATTCACCAACACATGGTGGCATTTGAGTTTACAGGCCAAGCCAGCATTCTTCATTGACTTCCTGCAGTGTTGCTGGTGAGTTTTGATGCTCTGTAACAGGGCTGTAGGCAGAGTTGGCAGCCAGAAATAGTTGTGAGCTATTCAAAAACCACTGGGATGAAGGACTTTAAGTAGAAATGTTTGAACATTTTGCCTTGAAATAAAAATGCTTCAGAGTTTCTCAAACATAGTAAGCTTTAAAAGGTAAAAAGGTGCAGGATGTGTAAATACCTCCTGCTTTGAACTCCTGATAAGGTCTTCTTGTTAAAGATGTTTGGAAGGCTGCAACTATTACTGCTACTCTTTTTTGTTTTTGTTTTTTATTCCCGGGCACACGCATTTTCATTTATCATGGCTCTCACTGAATTCAGTCTAACCTCACATGCATAGTTGAGTATTTACTTGGTGCCAGGCACTGGGCTAAACATCAGAGACACCAAGATGACCCATGTGATCCTAGATGGGAATAGAGATCACAATGAAGCAAGAAAAAAAGTATCCATAAAACAGCATCATCAGAGTTGGCATGAACAACGTTTTGAGAGCATTGAGGAGAAACAATAATTTCTACCTGGAGGATCCTGAAAGATTTCGTGGAGAAGGTGATGCTTAAACTAGAACTTTAAAGAAGACTAGAATTTAAACAGGTGGTTTCCATGGTGACTTGTAGCAAGAGAACTTCTAAATCCTTTACTGCACTGAAGATACCTCTCTGACAGGATCATTTCTCATTCTTTTCCCTCTGTTGATTCTCTCCCATGTATTCATGATGAAACAGTTTTCATCTTCCTTAAAACTAGTGTCTCCTGTTTCACATTAGAAATGAAAACGTATGCCTCCTGTTTGGGACTCAGAGCCATAGAGGCTTCTGGAAACCAGGCCAGGTCATTAAAGGAACCTTGTGCCAGGAGTCAGGACTCTGGGGCCTTTGTCATTCTTGCTCTCTAGCTGCCGGGCATCTGCCACAGGATACTGGAGGACACGTGTACAAGTGTGCTCAGTCATGTCCAACCCTATGCAACCCCATGAGCTATAGCTTGCCAGGCTCCTCTGTCCAGCTGACTAAATATGATATCTACAGTGGTCAGTTCTAAAATTCTGATACTTTGTGTTCTTATATTTGTAATACCTAGCACTTCTGTTTATCTAGCACATCCTCATTTCCTACCATCTTCCCAGTCTTTGCAATGTCTTCTCTGTTAAAGCTTCTACTCAATGAATTTGGCATTCTCCTTGAACTCAGTGATTTGCAGATAGTAGACATTTTACATATAATTGTTGAATAAGTGAATGAGAGTTCTTGTTTGATTTTTCAACATTTCCTTAATGTTCTTCTAATTGGTGAATTACTCAGTGACTCCTAACTGCCCAGGACTCCAGCTATGTTCTGTGTCATCTGAGAGTGCATTCTTCTTGGGGCTATTTTCTCTGCTATGCTGCTGGCTGTTCCATCATCTGTAGCCTTACTCACTTGCTCTCCATTCTGTCCTGTGTCATGTCTCCCCACAGTTTAGTGGAAAGACCGTGGACATTTGTATATTGCTATTAAGGCCTCAGCCAGTCATCTGTACCTAATAAATGCTTATTAAATAAACAATAAATCTGAGTTAAAATGTTTTTAAAGATTTATTTCATTGAGGTATAGTTGATTTAGAATGTGTATATTTCTGCTGCATAGCAAATGATTCAGTTGTACATACATTCTTTTTCATTTCTTTTCCATTATAGTTTATCGTAGGATATTGACTATAGTTTCCTATATTCCTATATTTCCTATATTCCACATTCAGTAGGACTTTGTTATTTATCCATCCACTTAAACATAATTTGCATCACAATCCATCCCTCCACCCTGCCCCCTCCTTGGCAACCACAAGTCTGTTTCCTATGTCTGCGAATCTGTTTCTATTTGTAGATAAGTTTATTTGTGTCCTGTTTTAGATTCCATATATAAGTGGTACCATATGGTATATCTGAGTTAAAATGTTTTTAAAGATTTATTTCATTGAGGTATAGTTGATTTAGAATGTGTATATTTCTGCTGCATAGCAAATGATTCAGTTGTATATACATTCTTTTTCATTTCTTTTCCATTATAGTTTATCGTAGGATATTGACTATAGTTTCCTATATTCCTATATTTCCTATATTCCACATTCAGTAGGACTTTGTTATTTATCCATCCACTTAAACATAATTTGCATCACAATCCATCCCTCCACCCTGCCCCCTCCTTGGCAACCACAAGTCTGTTTCCTATGTCTGCGAATCTGTTTCTATTTGTAGATAAGTTTATTTGTGTCCTGTTTTAGATTCCATATATAAGTGGTACCATATGGTATCCGTCTTTCTTTTTCTAACTTACTTCACTTAGTATTATCATCTCTAGGGCCAACCATTTTGCTGCAAATAGCTTATTTCATTCTCATTTTATGACCGAGTAGTATTCCATTGTATGTATGTACCACTTCTTTATCCATTTTTCTGTTGATGGATATTTAAGCTGCTTTCATGTCCTGGGTTTTGTAAGTAGTGCTGCACTGAACACTGGTGTATGTATCTTTTCAAATTATAGTTCTCCTGATACATGCCCAGGAGTGGGATTGTAGATCATATGCCATTGAGATAAAAAGTCTTAATTTTATAATTTACTTGACTCATTCATAAAAATGTGGAAAATAACTCTAGCTCATAATAACACCTGTCTCTAAAGGTTGCCTGAGTGGAAAACAAATAAAAATAACTTCATATGATATCTGTTGTATGGCAGGTTCTATTGCCTCACTTGCTCATGAGGAATTAATTCATCTTGTATTAAATTGGTTTTGTTCATTCCAGGCTGGCCATCACCACATTATCTTTCTACTTGCACCTAACTAATCATCTGCAACTAAACTTTGATCAATTGGATAAAAGAACTATTTGCCATGAATATCTATCTAAAATCTACAAATTGAGTTTTTTTCTGCCATGTTTAGAGTATAAGACTAATGTCTTTTTGTTTTTTGTTTTTTGTTTTTTTTGCTTAAAGAAGAAATTCAACAGTTAACATATCTAGTATATTCTATTTTAAAGATGAGATACTTGGCACTGTCTATTTATAGATTTTAATAATTTAAACTTTTTTGAATTCTTAAAATATAGAAGCCATTAGCTTATTTATCTGATTTTCCAGAAATATTACACATCTTGGAAATTCTAATACCATTGTACTGCTGCTGCTGCTAAGTCGCTTCAGCCATGCCCAACTCTGTGCGACCCCATAGACGGCAGCCCACCATGCCCTGCTGTCCCTGGGATCCTCCAGGCAAGAGTACTGGAGTGGGTTGCCATTGCCTTCTCTGACCATTGTACTGAGTAATGCTAAAAACAAGTTTGTCACTCCTACTCCTATTTTTTGTAGTGCTGGTTATTCTATCCTTCATTTCTTCCTTATCTTTCTCTTTCTTTATTGCTTTCTCTCTCTTCAAATATTTAAGCCAACCGGAGAGAGAAAGCAATATGCGGGGCTGGTGGCTCAGGCAGTAAAGAATCAGCTTGCAATGTGGAAGACCCAGGTTCTGTCTCTGGGTTGGGAAGATCCTCTGGAGAAGGCAATGGCAACCCAGTTTAGTATTCTTGCCTGGGAAATCCTACATTGGAGCCTGGTGAGCTACAGTCCATGGGGTTGCAAAGATTCGGACGTGACAGAGTGACTAACATTGTGCATACAATCTAAGTACTGTGTACAAAAAATATTACATGTCATTTTAGTAAATAAAGAATGCTGCCTGCCATTCTGATCAGCTACTCCTGTTGCCCACCATCAAGCCATTAAGCCATTAGCCACTGCAGCACCCTCTCCCAACCCCTGCCACTGGTGTGCCCTGAGTGGAATTCAGGGTGGAGCAAAAAAATAATACTGGCCCTAGGTAGTTAAGATACATATTAAAAGAATAATTTCTGAGAGATCAAATTCTTTCATTTTTCCCATACATAGAAAGGCACTAAAGCCATTAACTTGGGATGACTAGTTTTCTTTTTTTTAATTAGCAGTAGTCTTTTGATGTTCAACATGTTTGGGTTTGTCTTCAGCAAAAGTTCCTATATTTCCTGGCTTTGCCCTGAACTCTTTGGAACAGTTCCTTAGAGTTATCAAAGAGGCTTATTCTGGGCTATAGTCCACAATAAGTCTATCAAATAAAATGTAATTTTCAATGTTCAGCTCGTGCATTTTTTTTCCAGTTAATAGTACTGAAGAAAAAAAAATTCCCTGCTATTCATGGAGCTTACTATCTAGCAGAGAAACTTGTTTTTAGAACATGGAAAAATTCAAGACAGAAATGTAGAAAACATGTTTTTAAAATATTGTCTATCAGTTCAGTTCGGTTGCTCAGTCATGTCTGACTCTTTATAACCTTATGGACTGTAGCGTCCAAGTTTCCCTGTCCATCAGCAGCATCTAGAGCTTACTCAAACTCATGTAATGCCATCCAACAATCTCATCCTCTGTCATCCCCTTCTCCTCCTGACTTCAATCTTTCCCAGGATTAGAGTCTTTTCCAATGAGTCAGTTCTTTGCATCAGGTGGCCAAAGTATTAGAGTTTCAGCTTCAACATCAGAACTTCCAATGAATATTCAAGACTGATTTCCTTTAGGATGAACTGGTTGGATCTCCTTGCAGTCCAAGGGACTGTCAAGAGTCTTCTTCAACACCACAGTTCAGAAGCATCAGTTCTTCAGTGCTCAGCTTTCTTTATAGTCTAACTCTCATATCCATATATGACTACTGGAAAAACCATAGCCTTGACTAGATGGACCTTTGTTGGCAAAGTAATGTCTCTGCTTCTTAATATGCTGTCTAAGTTGGTCATAGTTTTTCTTCCAAGGAGCAAGCGTCTTTTAATTTCGTGGCTGCAATCACCATCTGCAGTGATTGTGGAGCCCAAGAAAATAAAGTCTCTCACTGTTTCCCCATCTATTTGCCACGAAGTGATGGGACCAGATATAAGATGATATAAATGTACTTATATGGGGAGACAATATAAATGAAATGACAGATGAACCTATTTCTACTCACAGTAGAAACAAACTCAATTTATAGATTTAAGATTAAGGTACATGTAGCAACATGCATAAAGTCACACTGAATTCTTTTGCTCTCATTTATTTTTTCATGCTAGAGTTACTTGCTAACGGTGCTATTCTTTTTATTCTAATTAAAATGTCTGCATTTCTATTCTTAAGCATGGCTGTGCAAAATGGTCCTGCTCTTGGCTTCATCTCAGAAGGCTTTTTAAACTACATAATCAAATGTGGACTTTTCTTTCAGTAAGTGGTCTCTATAGGAATACATTATGTTTTGTAAAAACAACTATTTTTAACTCTTCTAAGGTCTTCTGTGTTAACTAAGTTGGTAAAGAATCTGCCTGCAATGCAGGAGACCCTGATTTGATTCCTGGGTTGGGAAGATCCTGTGGAGAAGGGATAGGTTACCCACTCCAGTATTCTTGGGCTTCCCTTGTTGTTCAGGTGGTAAAGAATCTGACCTGAGTTCGATCTCTGGGTTGGGAAGATCCTCTGGAGAAGGCATAGGCTACCCACTCCAGTATTCTGGCCTGGAGAATTTCATGGACTGTAGAGTCCATGGGGTGGCAAAGAGTCAGACATGACTGAGTGACTTTCATTTTCACTAAGGAGAAACATCATTTTAATGAAACCCACAGGGTATTGACTATAACAAATACTGGGGCTATCATAAGTTATTATCTGAAACTTGGCAATATTTTTATTATTTTAACTTTATTGTGACTATATACTTCGTACAGTCTATGTTAGGGATTTAGGGCATGACAACCCACTCCAGTGTTCTTGGAGAATCCCCATGGACAGAGAAGCCTGGAGAGCTACAGTCCATGGGGTTGCAAAGAGTTGGACATGACTGAGTGACTAAGTTCATATTAGGGATTTAATTTATCCTTACCCATTTTACCCATCCATTTTATAAGCTGTCTGTCTTCTATCTTAGGTAACCTAAATTATCATTTCTTTAAATTCAAAATGATATCTTATTATCATATATCTTTTATTTTTTTCAAAATAAGTACATTTATGTTGCACACTATGAATTGAAATGACAAAGTATAGAGAAATTAGCAAAACTACATACAAATTAAAAATTCTCTTCTCTGATAATAGAAAAAAGGAGAGGCTAATCCAGAATTAGGACACTAAAATGCTAGGAATTAAAAGACAGCTAAAGATGAGTGTATATACATTCTAAATCACCAGGGAAATGAATAAGCTTCTGAATTACTCTGTTTCTACTCTGCCTCCCTAGAGTCAGTTCACAGAACAGCCAGAGTGATGCTTCAAACATGTAAACGAGATCAAATCATTTCCTTGCTCAAAACCCAGCAAGCCTTTTCATGGAGCTTAGGATAAATTCGATGGCTTGTACCACGGTTTATGAAGCTCTGCATGATCTGGCCCTTGGCTACCTAGTCAAATTCATTTCCTATCAGTCTTCTCTGCCCTTTCCATACTCCAACCACACTGGACTGTTTACTGTTCTGAGGCCACGCCAACTAAGTTTGTGCCATCAGTATTTTTCACTTACTGTTCCCTCTCTCTAGAGTGCTCTTAACTCAGATATTTGCATGAGTCAAATATGACCTCTTCAGAAACACTTTCACTGACCACAGTATCAACATCAGCATTTCCATTTCTGAATCTTAACATTATATCACATACTTGATTTTTAAAAATTGTCTGTTTTCTCCACCTCAATATATGCTACATGTAGAAAGAGACTTAGTCTGTTCTGTTCATTGTTATATTCTTCAGGCTTAGAACAATATCTGGCAAATAATAAGCACCCAATAAATATTTGTTGAATATGTGAGCAAATAAATGAATACGTATCTGATTTCAAATATGCTATCTAAGCCACTATTTTAGTGGTTTAGACAAAGTTTTTATCTGAATTATGTAGTTAGTTGATGAAATTATATTTTTTGCTTCAATTATCAAGAAAAGCATTTTTTTCATTCTTATCAAAAATAATTTATTTTATTCTTATTCAATAAATATTTATTAATTTTTGTTAAACACTTAGCTTGTAGTGGATGTGCAATAAATACTTACTGAATAAATAGAGTACTTACCATGTACAAGATATTAGACATTTTGGTATTTAATTGCCTAAAAGAAAATGGACTCAAATCTCCCTGTTATGTGGACTGGGTTATTTTAAACATAATGATGAATATTTTATCCCAAGGATCAATGTTCAGTAAATAGTATGAATGGTAAAAGTCCCCATAGCTTGACAGTCCCTGGCTACATGCAGTTCATACAATTCACGTTTTCATTATCTCTGTACCTTTTGGGCATTGCAATCCATATAGTATCATTTCAATCTCTTTTTTTTTTTCCCCACTGAGGTGCTCAAAATGGTTTAGATTTCCTCTCTGTCAGAATCTTCTTTTTCTGAACAAAAATTCAATCAGCCTTGTTTCTTTCAATGATTATTCAATTTGTACCAACTGTTGCTATTGCTATCCTTTATATCATCTGCCCTTCAAAATATGTCAGTGTTTACTGCAAAGGTAGAAAATGATTGAAGGTTACTGTCTGCTGTAAGCCTTAGCCAATCAAGCAGTTTCTTCATCTTCAGGCAATTCAGTATGTGTCTAATTT
>SJYC01114365.1:0-13657 GCA_006408675.1 Madoqua kirkii | reverse complement strand
ACTCAACTATTCGTTATCTATTAAATGATACTTTTAAGCATTTATATCCCTATTTTTGATCATTTAGAGTTGTTGAAAAAGCATTTTTAAAAGTTCAAGAATGCACATCTTCATTTGTATCTTAAAGAGAGGTTATATCTTCTAAATACAGTACAGTGTCAGAGGAAGAAAAAGGAATTTTGATTACTGAAGTTACCAGAATTCTCCACTCCTTTAAAGAAGTGTAGAAATTAAGAAAAAAAAATTGAAGAGAAAGAAAAATGAGAGTATAGGATAAAAGCTGAAGGATAAAACAGGTGAAACATTTTGGGTGCCCAGAGAATTATCATTTTTCAAAGCAGACTCAGCAGTTCTTATCCTCTGTTGATGAGCCAAAAACTATACCATTAAACACTCTTTCACAATAGTGTTTCTCAAAGTCTGGTATGAAAAAATGATTCAGTGAAGGCCTCCTGGAAATCTACCCCAATGGGGAGGGTCGTGAAGGGGGGATCCTTTCCACGTGGCAGGGTTAGTCCTGCAGGGGAGCAACAGATAAAGTATGGGAACTCCAGGCTGATTACTAAGGATAGTTTGCTTGGAGGATATAAATATTTTACAGATATTTTCATTAATTTAACTTAGTGGGTGGAAAATGAAACTGAATTTGTCATTTGTTTATTACCAGCATGCAGTCAGAACTATTTGAATCTGGTGAGAACAGCTTTCATGCAGCTCCTGTGAGTGCAAAGTCTCTTCAGTCATGTCTGACTCTTTGAGACCCCATGGACTGTAGCCCAGCAGGCATCTCTGTTCATGGAATTTTAGGCAAGAATACTGGAGTGTGTTGCTATTTCCTTATCCAAGGGACCCTCCCAACCAAGAGATCGAACCTACCTCTCCTGCGACTGCTGCATTGCTGCATTATCACTGAGCCACTGGAGAAACCCACATGTAGCTCCCAAATGAGGTCAAAGAAAAAGCTAAATCCTAGTATTATACAAATCAAAATTCATATTACAAACAAAGATCGTACAAAATTTATTTATACTCTATTTTCTTTTTGTTGATGTTTTTAAAATGGTAGATTTAAATAATGGTATCTTGCTGATATATCCAATTGATTTTAATTAGAAGGGAATGAAACCACCAGTTCTTTTCCTCCTAAAATATAGTATTTAACTTATATATTAATTGATAAGGCAGGTAAAAACAAGACAAACATATATTATAGATATCTATAATCTATGTGGTAAATATGGTGACAAACTGGGAAACAAAGTTTAAGAATTATATGGAGAAAAGCTGGGCAGGAATTGGGATCAAAAAGATAATGAATCAAGAGGGCCTAAGATTTTATTAATGAACCAGTCATGGATGACCTGAAGATGGTCTTTTTAGCTACCGATATTGTGGTAAACCTTGTCTTGGACTAAATGAACCATAAGGCATCAGAAGAGTGGTTTCAGACTGTGGCTGAATATGACATGGAGAGAAAACATTGAAAGACACTCTCAGTCTCCTATTCTATGGTTAATGACTTCATGTATCACAACTAACCAGTGACAAGACATAAGCAGAAGTGTGAGATTTGGAGAACTGCCCCAGGAGCATCATCATGTATACAACACTAAGCTATCAGAAAAGGACTGGACACAGAGGAAGAATAATGGCAGGTGAAGAAGTGGGAAGCCTGAGAACATTTTGAAAATCTGAGTGAACTGAAGATGATAGGTGTCTTCAAACATGAACAAAATACCTAATACAGGAACTGAATCTTTAGCTCATAGCTTATTTCTCTCCTAATTCAGTTGTTACTATTCCATTGTCTTCTGGAATTTAATTTTGTAGAGGAGAAGTCTGAGGTCATTTTCATGTTCTTTTGAAGGTACATAAACTGGAATTACACAGAATTTATTGGAATAAAAATGGAATTACAATTCCCTGAAACTGCTCTCCTGCACTGGATCTGTGCCACGAGAGAATAACTGGAAGTAAAGCAACAACCATTCTCCTGTGAAGGTTCATGGAAGGGACCACAACTGGCTGCCGGCCACACTGACGGTTGCTACCTCACGTCATTATTGCAGGGCAGCAGTGAAAGCTGTGGCATCTCAAGTTCCCACTAGATTTCCTCCATCAGTTTCTCTGAGCCCTAACCCGGTGGGTATGTAGCTCCATAATAAGACATCAACTTCTTCTGCAAGTCACCCACATTGTTGAGGTTGGAGTTTGTGAGAGGTAGATGTGTGTTCCAGTTGGTCCTTGCTGCCTTCCTTATCTCACACCCAGCTTATGTTCCCGACCAATGCCCCTGCTGACTCAGCACCATCAGGGCCAACACCAGATTCAGAAGCAGCAGTCTTCTTACTTCTTCAGCAACTCCACAAGGGCATAATGTCTTAACCCTATAAAAAAATTTCCTAATTCAGTAACATTCATAGAACTATTTTTTTTTTAAATTGAACGCTTTTGAAGGAGTAAGTAACTTGTTTCTTTCTAGCTGGATGCTTGTCAGGTTTTTATTTTTATGATGAAAAACATTTTCAAGCACATGACTTGGAGTGGGAATGTATGTGTCTGTTAATTCATTGATTCTGCCTCAGAATTTTTTAGTTTAGTCTGCACTCACTTGTTTTGAGGATTGTTCATTTACACTCAAGAAAGTAGTTTTTGATTATCTCTTTTATTATTAATATCAATAATAATATTCACTCTTTATTGAATTTACTACCTACTAGGAGTTAAACCCGGGGAAGGCAATGGCAGCCCACTCCAGTACTGTTGCCTGGAAAATCCCATGGGCGGAGGAGCCTGGTGGGCTGCAGTCCATGGGGTTGTGAAGAGTTGGACATGACTGAGTGACTTCACTTTGACTTTTCACTTTCATGCACTGGAGAAAGAAATGGCAACCTATTCCAGTGTTCTTGCCTGGAGAATCCCAGGGATCGGGGAGCCTGGTGGGCTGCATCTATGGGGTCACACAGAGTCAGACATGACTGAAGTGACTTAGCAGCAGCAGCAGGAGTTACACGCTTTAGAAGCATTATATTCTTGTTCTCACTTCAATAACCCTGTGAGATATTAAATAGATATCTCCCAATGAGCATATTAAATATTATGTTGGATTTCCCTATGTTATAGAGTTTGAAAAATAGAGAAGATGTTGGCAATTTTTTGGTTGCTTTGTTGACTTGCTTACTCATCTTTAGAACAAGTCCTGGTTTACCTAAAACTAGTTTGCCAGTATGCAAGTGTGTGGATTGTGGTGTATCCTATTCCCTGCCCTTCTTCACATCTATGTACTCCTTCCTCATGTCTGCATCTGAGGGCTAGGTTGATGGCCTCATTTCCTAGTCCAGTGTTCAGTGCCTAGTGCCTAGTGCCTAGTGCCTTTTATCTAAAAAAGCCAGCCTTCCCATCTTTCTTCTAAGACACCTGGAATAGATTCAGACATAAAAATAGATACTAATGGATATGTCCAGTGTTTGCAACTCTCTGTATATGTCCATTCCCTCTGCCTGTGGCATTTTTTTTCTGTGGGGCCTATACCAGCACCTGGCATACACCACTTCTTGCCTAACTATATTCTAGGGATTGTAGTTTCTGCCTGCACATTGAGAGAGAGAGGTGATCATGAGAAAGAAGAGGGGGACAGCAACATTTTGGTTTTCTACAAAAGCATCACTCATCCTAGAGAGGAGACTGCTAGTTTTCTGGCTGGTTTGTCCTTACGTTTTTCAAAATGGGCTAAATGTACGGGTGGGTAGTCTTTGTTTCTGCAGGCAAAAAATTGGTAGCTGTTGATTGAATTTTAAAATTCCATTGTATTGGCCTTTTAGCTAGTAAAAATCTGCAGGTTTTGATAGTTCAAAAAACAGCTATCTATCTAACTATCTAGAATCTGTCTATCAATCTATCATCCATCTCTATCATTTTATTCATGGGGAAAATTTTAATTAGCTTTGCTAGCTGTACACAGTATTAAATTGGGAGATCTTTCCCCTCATCATATCTATAATCTCCTTTTTAGTGATGTTTCTATTATCCTAAGGTTACAGGAATTTGGGGCAGACTGTACTTGTTGGAGGAAGGCCTAGCAACTCTCATTGATTAAAGATGATCACATTTCAAAGTAATTAAGAAGAATGCTGCTGCTGCTAAGTCACTTCAGTCAGATTCTAAGGAAAGATTAACACTAAATAGAATCTTTCCTCAAATTCTGTGAAGGAGCACTGCAGAGAGGAATCTGGAACCAAAGCATGATCAGCTCACAGATATACTTTGTGACAATCAAAATCTCTTATACATGTATTAATTGCTAAAGCACAATATTCACGTATTTCTTTATTTATGGGATATTTCTGAATATCTCTCCGATACATGAAGGTTTTCCATGGCTGATTTATCATAAATACTAAACTGGAATTCTATTTTACAGATACTTCCTGTTCTTCGTTTTGCTACAATTTGCAGTAAGTCAACACAAGCTGTAATAAGCCAACACATCATTTCAATTTAAATATAGCAGTAGGTTGCTTTCGGCTAAAAAGAAGTCATGAGTGCCCTTCAGTGTTTTTTATATATTTATTTATTAATACGGTAAGTCGTTGACTTTTCAAGAGTAAAATCAAAGAGAAGCTGAGAAATGTATCAAGTGGATTGCTTTCTTATGTTAGTGTCATACTCCACAGGGCTGTGTCAGGCATATGGAGATACTGTTTTTGAACAGAACTTTAAAACAGTCATCCTACAGTTAAGCTTCAATATTTGATTTAGAATTTACCTATTATAAATCTTGTTTAACATTTCATAATATTAAAGACACAAGTTTTAAAATATATACTCTCAGAGTATATGGTCAATATTTTGTATGAGCACACATTAAGAATAAGGAAGATGGATGCCACAGTTTTCCCTTTTTAAGCACTTAATTTAGAATCTAACCTCAGATTTATTTATTGGTTGTCCAATAGCTTCTGCAAAAAGATTTTTAAATTCAGGGTCTAAATCTTTGGCACTGACCATTGAGAGGCTTTAGCAGAAAAGTAAACATAGATGAGGATCCAAGAAGAATAATGTTGCCACTTCTTTATGCAGCTGAGTTTTCTAAATTAAGTTCATTGCATGGATAATTTCCTATAACCACAGGGGGCAGAGCTGGCTGGTTGACTGTGAGAAAATTAATGAGCAGAGAAGCCTGAAAAAAGAGGAAAAGAGTGAAGTAAACTCTTGCCTAATGTAAAGGAAATACACTGATGCCCAGACGAAGAGAAGTGATCAGAAGTTTACTCAGTCAGGACTAAATAACTGATCTGGAGGAAATGCATTGACAGTCAGTAAGAAATCCAGACTTGCAGCTTTGCTGGGCTTTGAGCTGGTGACTAAGAGGGTGTTGACTGTTGTTTTGCTTGAATGAGGACTACTTTTCTAGGACTGTTAATGGTGGTTCAATTTCAATCTAAAGCATTTCTATTGAGCTTTTCAATTATTGAGCAGGAATGATGAGGGATGAGCCTATGATCAAGTGTGAGGTTATTAGTTAAGTTAGTGCTGGGTAAGGTCTTATTTGACCAGGAAATTCAACACACAGGAAGGTCCTTCATTATGATACAAGACTTTTGTCAGAAAAACAAAAAACTGCTAGATGGGAAGACATGGAAAACAGCACCAGTCAAATCCAAGAAGTTGGTGAAACTTACTCAGGCACAGTTATAAAGGGTAGAAATGTTTCTCTTGTAATGAAAAGCAAAATTTCTACTTCAGCATATTATCATGGGGTATAAAATTCAGTACTGCGTTTTCTCTAGGAAAAGATCTGAAGTTGTACCGCAGTAATTGAAAAATCTGTCTGGAAGCAATACATTGATTTTTGGCATGTATCTTTTTAAATTGGGGAATTTGAAAATGCGTAAACAGATTCCTAGTGTTTCCTTCCTACACAGGGGTAGTACCAGTCTAAAATGAAGCAGGATATTGGATGGGTGCCGGCTCAAGGGGCTGGGATACGCAGTCGGAGGAGGAAAGGATGAATGCAAAGCATGGCTGCAGCATGACTGCTTTTGTAGCTTTGTACAAAGAGGAAAATACATACTCAACTGAACTGTTTAACCAACACTTATTTCTACACTGCAGAGTTGAACTGTTGCTTGGTGTATTCATGCATTCTTACATGAAACATGATAAAAACACAATATATTTATCGCTAAAATGCTAGTGAGCAATTGCTAAAGAATAAAGACACATTGCTTGTGAACTTCTGCCCCCTTTGCCCAGTCCCTTGCAGCAGCTCTCTCCTCTGCTCAGTTCACAGTATCAGAAATCAGAAACAATAAATACCATCATTTCTTTGATCACACATTAGCTGACGGATGTTCTATTGTATGTAAATAGGCCACCATGGAGACACTAGTTACTTTGCTGCCAGCACTTTTTCAGAGAGGCTGGTGAGGGTACAGAGTGCTTTGTTCTGTTTGGACAGAGGAGGAGGAGCAAAAGCTGAAGTGTGAAGACAAAGGTGAAGGCAGGCATTGCCCTAAGCAGCTCAATACACGCAACTTTGCTGCTGTTAATAGATGATTGTGTGTCAATGCACATTAATATTTGATGTGCATCATCATATTATCCTTTATGTGCACTTTCACAATATTGTGAAGCAGCAAGGCTGCTTTAGACAAGGATTTCTATAGCCAAGTGCAGTGGTTTTTACTTGGTGAAACTAGCACACATCCTGTCCTTCCAACGTCAAAAGGGATGCTTTGTTTATATTGAATAAACAGGCAGGGGCTGGGTCCAGCCTTCTTTTAAAACGCGGTATTATCTTGAGTGCATAAACAAAGACTGACAAAATAGTTCCTAAATGGTACACTGATGCATTTTGTATTCTGCTCCTTGGAAACAAAGACTTAGCTTCTGTCATTATGAAAGCCCCTTGAAACAGATCTGGAAGTAAAAGCTTATGCATTGTGGGGGAGAGACCAATGAAGAAAACTGAAGAAAATGCTTAGATCTACAAAGGCTTCTGCTCATTTTTATTTTCTTTTTCTGAAAATTGAATACAAGCTCTGGGAAGCTTTATTTGCTCACACAATGCCTGACCACATGTGCGAACCATTAAAAGGGCGTAGCTCCCCTGCCATTTTGATGCGACCCAAAATAAAAAATGTAAATGCTAATCTCCAGATATGTTCCAGCTGTCCTTTGTATCATTAATTCTCTTCTCAAGTACAATAATTCAGGACAATAACCTAAATAATATTTTTTAGCAGTCAAAAAGAACCTCTAAAAGTGCACACTTAATGACAAAGGGGGTAAAAAGAGAAATCAGAGTTTGTGGAAAGATAAAAATCTGAAATCATAAGGGCAGTCAGTCATAAGACCTGGCAACACTTGAGGAAAAACTGAAGCTCAATTTCTTATAATGATTGTTTCTCACAAAGACCACTCTCCGGAATAGAAATCAACTTCTATTGCATCATTTATTCACTCATCCATTCACTCATTCCATAAGCATATTTTCAGTGCTTGCTAAATGTTGCATATCACGTGAGACAAAAGAGTGCCAGAATTGCCAGAATATATATCAGAGAGAAACCTTGTCCTTAAGGAAGTTACAGTCAGGTACTACGGTACCTAAGATAACATGCACATAAGTAACTACAGCGTGGCTTCCCTGGTGGCTCAGATGGTAAAGAATTTGCCTGCAATGCAGGAGACGCAGGCTCAATTCCTGGGTCAGGAAGATCCCCTGGAGAAGGGAATGGCAACCCACTCCAGTATTCTTGCCTGGAAAATTCCATGGATAGAGGAACATGGCGGGCTACAGACCATGAGGTCACAAAGAGTCAGACATGACTAAGCAACTAACACTTTCACTTTCAACTATAGAATAAAGGGAGAAATCAAGAGAAAAATGATACTGGATGAGGTAGGAAGCATCGAACATGACCCTTAATGACCCCTGCCTCCTGATATTCATGCTCTTGAGTATGGGCTGAACCCAGCAACTCTCTTCTAATACAGCAAAAGTGAAGGGCAGGGCTGGTTTTATGGGCATGTGACATGTTCACATAGGGGCCTGCATTTGGTTTAATGTTCTGTTGTCATCAACTCGAAATTTTATCTTTGAATTCCATAAGTGGAGTCCAGTGACAATGGAAGGTGCACATGAGCAGAAGAGGTAGATTGAACATGTGTATCTGCCTTCTTTCTTGGCTACTCCATTCCTTAGACAGGTGTTCTCAACAACACAAGATTCTGGCAGGCCTGTGATTCATAGGCGTTCATGAGCCTCAAAGCAAGGCAAAGAAGGTGGGCTACTTGCACAATTAAGGGGAGGCCCTGAGAGCCTGATGAGGTGGTCTTTCCTTTCAAACCAGGACTCACTTAAGAGACAGGAAGAAACCATTGGCATCCTAAGAAACAAAAATGAACCAGGAACTCTATCATATATATATATATATATATATTTTTTTGTCATGTTATTCTTCTGGATTAGCCAGTCTCTTGTACTAAAAATTATAACTTAATAGGAAAGAGAAGAGACAACTCATAGTTCCTTTTCCTCTCAATCTTGGCTTACTTGTTAGTACCCTGAAGGCAGAGAGGGTTGGTATAATGTGTGACCACCAAGAAATGAACTGAAAAAGAGTTGAGTTAGTTTTATGCAACAGTTTCTACTGTTCTGGAAAGAACAAAATGGATGTGCCTTTATGAACTACAAAGTACGATCATGTAATGATTCTGTATACAATTTAATGTTCTCACATTTGCATTTAAACCTGGCTTTGTACAATATAAAATTAACAGTAAAATTCATGCTAATAATTTTAAAAGTCGACTTTCTCTCTTCAGAATGACAGAGCAAATAAAAAATCACCATGACAACTAAAGAAAGGGACTAATAGAAAAAAGAAAAAAAAAAAAACTTTTGATAGAACTTTTTCCTGCTTTTTGAACCAGAGTCTTTACCTTTGTCTTGGGTCCCACAAACAGCAGGCCGCAGTGATGAGCTGTCACTCCCAAGATTAGGTTGTAAACTGTTAGTCTGACACTTTGTGATCCCATGGACTGTAGTCTGCCAGTCTCCTCTGTCCATGGAATTCTCCAGGCAAGAATACTGGGGTGGATTACCATTCCCTTCTCCAGGGGATCTTCCTGAACCAGGGATCAAACTCAGTATCTGCAGGCAGATTCTTTACTGTCTGAACCACAAAAGAAGCCAAGATTAGGTTGTACTGATAAAAATATTTTGACTGCAATCTCTCTGTCTCTCTTTTTCACCTTCTATGTGAAATCTTTCTCTGAGGGTTGACATAGAAAGCAAACTACCATTTTGTGAGAAGACTTTAGCCAAGAGCCACAGGACCTGCATCTTGTCAGCAGCCACAAGAGTGAGAGTAAACATTGCTTTTCCCTAGTTGAGCCCTGAGATGACTTCAGTCTCAGCTGACATCCTGACTGCAGGCCTGGGAGGGACCCTAAGTCAGAAGCACATTGCTAAGCCACACCCAGATTCCCAGCCAACACAAGCTACACACATACGTGCGTGCTCGGCTGTGTCTGACTCTTTGTGACCCCATGGATTGCAGGCCACCAGGTTCCTCTGTCCATGGAATTTTCCAGGCAAGAATACTAGAGTGGGTTGCCATTTCCTACTCCAGAGGATCTTCCTAACCAGCATAAAGCAAGGATATTTATTACCTCATAGGCTCAGTGGTAAAGAATCTACCTGCCAAGGCAGAAAACACAGGCTTGATCTCTGGGTCAGGAAGATCCCCTGGAGTAGGAAATGGTAACTCATTCTAGTATTCTTGCCTGGAAAATTCCATGGACAGAGGAGCCTGGCAGGCTACAATCCATGAGATTGCAAAGCGTCAGATACAACTGAGCATACATGCATGTTACCTGGTAGATTTTAGAGTAGTTTATTTTGCAGTAATAGAAAACTAATGTATTGGGATTCGGTAGAATAAAAGCTTACTTCTAAGGACTGAGGAAGATCATTTGACATGTCTTTTGGGATAAGCATTTAGTGATGGAGGACATAGCACTGCAGAGAAGAGTGTGCAATCTAGGCTAGGACAATACTTCTCAAGCTTTTTGATCTCAAGAACCCTTTATAATCTTAAAAGTATTGAGGACCTCAAAGAGATTTTATTTATGCAAATTATATCTGTCATAGTAGAAACTAAAACTGAGGTATTTAACATTTGTATTAAATTCATTTAACACATGCATTGCATATAGTTAACATATTTTTATAAAAATATATTTTCTAAAAATAAATTTAGTGATAGGAATGGCAATGTGCACATTTTTTAAAATGCCTTCAACATTTGACTTAATAGAAAAATGTTAGATTCCAATGGGTTTCTGCATTAAAACTGTTAGATAAATGAATCAAGTAGCCTCTGGAAAATTTCACTGTGTATTTGTGTGAGAATGAGAATAAAAATAGAGAATATCTTAATCCCTGGACCACACATGGAGAACAATTGAGGTATGGAGATAGGAGAGTTCAGAGCACATATTGGCTACAGCATGCTGAACAAGGAAAATCTCAGGAAGGTAGACCTCACAAGGCTTGAATACCATACTCAATAGTTTATTCAATAGAGGGTTTGGCAGAAATTAGTTGTCAGTCCAAAAGCCATTGCTGCTCTTTCCTTGCTAAAGAATCCTTGATTCTATTCAGATGTTGGCAGTGTGGTGTATTGAGCAGGTACATCATGATTAGCTTTCCTTTTTCCAGTGATTGTTAAAAGTGCAAACATGTGACATAGCCATGGCAATAAAAAGAAGTCTGCTGTTGCAGTTGGTCATGGAAATGTGTACATTTTCACTGAGGCAGAGACTTGCTGCTTTCTGACCCTAGAGGCTGTACTGAAAGAATATGATGCTATAATCACCCTGTTTCAGTGATTCAGCCAAGGGAATCTGAGGGAGCTGACTCAGAGCCTGGATACTGTTGAACTGCTAAGTTGTTGAAGATTTTGGAACTGTGAGCTGATAAGCCCATTGACATCTATGAAGAATGAGTTGACTGCCATCGATTGGACTTTGAGGCACCAGCTAGGTGGTTATTAAAATAGTCAGGTAAAGCTAATGTGGGTCTGAAATACATTGCTATTAACAGAAACAGAAAAGAATAGAATTAGACATGAAAGAATTGTGGAGGTAAATTTTGGAGGTAAACTTTGTTGTGTATATGGATATTGATGTGTGTGGTTGCAGGATGGAAAGGAAGTGATAGTTATGATGCAGTTAATTGCCTGCTTGGCTAATTAGAAAGACAGTGGTGCCAGAAACACTGCAGATGTATAGGTTTGGGTGTAAACTTTGTTGTGTATATGGATATTGATGTATGTGGTTGCAGGATGGAAAGGAAGTGATAGTTATGATGCAGTTAATTGCCTGCTTGGCTAATTAGAAAGACAGTGGTGCCAGAAACACTGCAGATGTAATAGGTTTGGGAGAAATATAATGGATTAAATTTGGACATACAGAGTGAAGAAGATGCTTAAAATACATGGTACATGGTTGGTATTGAATAAATGTTTATTGTGATATAGGACAGAACTGATCTGATATCCATAGGGTTTGCTTCCTCATATCCTTCACACTTTCACTAAAATGTTGCTTTCTTAGGAAAATCTTTTTTGAGTACTCTATCTGAAACTAATATTCATGCTCCACTTCTTAACATTTGTCCACAATGTCTTGATAAGTCCTATGTCACTTTCTATGCTCTTTTTTAAAGCTGGGCACTTTTCTAATAAACTACATATGTGTTTACCTGTTATGTTTTCCTAATAGAAAGTAGCTCAGTAATGGAACTTGTAATCTGTTTTGTTCACCTCTATAATTCCAGAACCCAGATCAACACTTGATGGCTAGTGGATATTCAGAAAAATATGTGTTAAAGGAGTGAATAAATACTCATAGCATGAAGCTTAGGGCTGCAACCACATTTGGCAGTCATATGCCTAAAGGCAGCAATCGAAGCCTCAGGATGAGATGAATGTATTGTAATTGAATTCTGAACTCACAAAGATAACACCAGATACTTATTAACAAGGGTCATCTTAAACATTTTATATACATCTGAGCATTTAGCACATAAAAATTTTGTGGGTAGACAGTTATCTCTCCCACTTTCGAGAGGTCAGGTAACTCAACTCAGGTTACAGATTAGTGAAGGGGCCGGTCCTTTAGGTAAAAGACTAGAATAAGCTCTTGTATAGAACTTTCAATGGAAATTTTACCTAAGGGATGGATTTTTAAATTATGATCAGTCATGGTATGTAATTTTCAAGGAAAATTATCCAGAGTTGTTCTTGCTTTCTGGCTTTGTAAAGAGTAGAGGTCACCCCCTTCTTATAATTTCAAGAAAAAATAATCCCTGATTTTAAATTCAGAATATCATTCAGATAACTATCACCCATGTAAACATCTCTTCTAGTGTCTGAATAAAGAAGGAGTAAAAACTGATCAAACAAACAAACAAAACTAACAGTTAAAAAGCAAAATCAATTTGTCTATTGAAAAGACAAGGCACTTTTGACTCCATTGGTTTTCTAGCTGGAACCATAGTGAAGTGACATGGGGGCCCTTATAAAGTATATAACACTAGCAGGGTAGAGAATACTACGATTTTCTTAAACTCAATGTGTTGGCTGTAAGTTAAAGTTACATGACTTTAAAGGCCAGTCAAGACATCCTTTCCCTTAATGGTTTTCACAAGAAAATGACCACACACTTATTTCTTTTGAAACAGACTCAGCCTAAGGATAGTTTTCCTCTTTCTATGAAAAAGCAGGCTATTAGTGAAGATAAGGGCTCTTTTGGCTTTGTGATACATTTTTTCACATTTCGTTCATGGGCATAAGATGGAAAAACAAGATGAACGATTCTTTTATTGGGCATTCAATTAAAAAATGCCATGAGTATGACATTAGTTTGCATAAATCCTAGAAATGTGTTTCAAGCAAATGTGTATTATGTTGAGGAAAAGACACAAGTGTATAACCTTGGGCAGACCATTTAACTTCTCTCTGCTTTACATTTACAAGCAGTAATACAAAGAGACAGGATTACATGATCTTCAAAGTCCTGTCCAGATGGATTTGATTACGGGAGAGGCAGTTTAGTGTAGCAGCAGGGAGCCTGGGCTCTGGAACCAGAATGCCTATGCTTAGACCCTGCCTCACTTCCCTTACTCATCACATGCTATGGCATGGGCATGCTGTAACCCCTTAAGCCTGTCTCCTTTATGGCAAAATGAGGATTGCAACCTTTGCAGAGCTCCTTTGAGTATTAAACATAATCATCATTGTAAACTATTAGCATTGGGTTTAGTAAGGAATCAATAAGCAGTATTGTGAGCAAGTGATGTTTATATTGTAAACTATTTTTTTTTCTTAATCCTCTAGCAATGACAAAAACTTTCCTAAGAATACAGGATGGTATGATTTTCCTTGGTTTAACTCCTTAACATATTTGCATTGTTTTAAAAATCTATTTAACACCTATACTATTATTCAACATATAAAAGAGTAAGTCAAAACATTAATTTCATTTATACTATCACAAACAATTGGCTTAATTGTTTTCACTCCCTCCACCATCCCCCACCTCATTAACTGAAGTTAATGACACTATTACTATGTATCTTCCA
>SJYC01114363.1:0-14759 GCA_006408675.1 Madoqua kirkii | reverse complement strand
GTCTTTAAAATTATTTTTCTATCCTACTTTTCTCCTTTTTCCTTCTCAACATTGTTTATTATTAAATTTGTCAATTTTTTTCATATTTAAAATAACTTCATTGTATTTTTACCTTTTAATGTAACCGATTCATATCTTTTGAAGAGTCTCCTATTTTCTATGCTTTCTAAAGAGATGATTAGTCAATATGAAAATCTTATTTCTGTTGATTTCTTCATGAGGGTTAAAATACATGTAAATGCTACCTTTTGCACACAATAGACCATCTTATCTAACTTAAAACTGATGGTGAAAATTTTAGGTCAAAACATAAGAAGGAACAATGCCACTGGGGATACTTGTCTACATAACTTAGAGTAATTCTGTTCCTATCTTAGATGATGTTTGAATTCAAAAGAACATTCAAAAGGACGTTATCTATATCAACACCCTCATTTCCCATATTTTACCTATGAGAAAATGGATTTTGTTCTAGTATAAGGATAAACATGTACACCAATGGAATAAAATGAGAGCTCAAAAATCAACCTCACCTACAGAATCAGTTGATTTTCTACAAGGGTGCCAAGAGAATTCAATAGAGAAAGGATAGCCTTTTCAAAAATGGAGTTGGAATAACTGATAATCTACATGTAAGAAATTATTCTTGAGCCCTTCCTCCTTCTATACAAAAAAATTAACTCAAAACGAATCAGAGATCTAAATGTAAGAGCCCAAACTGTAAATCCCTTAAGAGAAAATGTAGGTGTAAATCTTTGTGACCTTGGGTTAAGCAAAGTCTTCCTAGTTGTGACACAAAAGCAAATGATAAAAGACAAATTGAAATGCATAAAAAATGAAAACATTTGTATTTTGAACGATATCAATAAAAAAGTGAAAAGACAACGCCACAGAATGGGGAAGCTATTTGCATATCTTGCAGATTTAGGAAAAGTCTTATACCCACAATTTTTAAAAAAATCTTACAACTCAATGGTAAATACTCCAATTAAAAAATGAGTAAAAATAAGAGATGTGTTTCCGAAGAAGACACACACATGATCATCAAGCACATGAAAAGAGATTCAACATCTGTAGCAAAGTAGAAAATGCTAATCAAAACCACTACCAGATACCACTTTATACCCACTTGGATTGTATTATTCTAAAAGATGGTAATAATAAGTATTGCAAGGATGTGGAGAAATATGGATTTTCATATGTTGCTCATATAAATACATAAATATACATACCAAATATAATTGGTGCAGCTACTTTGGAAAACTGTCTGGCAGTGTCTCAAAAAATTATTTATAAGGCTACTGTTTGACCCAGCAATTCTACTCCTAGGTATAAACCCAAGAAAAATAAAAACATATGTCCAAACTAAAACTTTCACATACACATATGAACACAAAAATCTGTATACAAATGTTCATAACAGCATTATTTATCAGAACCCAAAATTAGAAACAAACCAAATGTTCATCAACTGATAGAGAAACAAAATGTGGTATATCCATATAAAGAAATATTTTTTATCAATCAAAAAAATCAAATACTGTTACACGATATAATACAGATGAAACTTCAAAATGTTTTAAGTTTAAAAAAAAAGCCAGTCACAAAGGACCACCTATTGAATAAGCTTATTTACATGACATGTTATGATAGGGAAATCTATACAGACATAAAGTAGATTAGTTGTTGCCTTAGGATGAAGGAGAAAATTTGGGGAGAAAATGGAGAGGGGCTGTTATTGTATACATTTCTTTTTTTAAGTGATGAAAATATTACAAAATTGTGTGGATGGTTGCACAACTTGGTCAATATACTAAAAACAATTGAATTGTATACTTTAAATGAATGAGTTTTATGTGAATTGTATTACAATATGACTATAGAACTATCTTTCTATTTATCATCTAATTTTCTATGTTATAAAATCTGTCTATAGGGAAAAAAAAAAAAGGACAAGGGAAATGACATGATTCTATCCAAGATGGGATCTCACTTCTCTGAACCCAGTGGTCTTTCCATTCTGTCACACCAACTTTTTCCTCTTCTGTCACACCAACTTTTTCCTCTCTTTTTAAACTCAGGTAGCTTTGATGAGATAATGGTATAAATCACTCAAACCTTTCTCTTTACTACATGTCTGTTACCCTTACCCTTTAAGGGGCTTCATGTATTTATCTGTCAAAGAAAGATACATTACCAGTTGTAACTACATCACAGAGATTTCAGAAAGTCATATGGAAGGAGAAAGTAGTCTGGAAACTGTTAGGTTTTAATATGCTAGAACGTTTTATTTTTCTCTGGCTATCACTTCATGCCATGTGCATCTCAAAAGGGAAATACTTTCTCCAACAAAACTGCATAAAGACAATCGCTAAAGGACTTAACGAATTCAGTATAAAATACACCATAACATATTCCCCCAACCACATTAATAATACACAAAAGTGTCAGATACTGATATATTGATCAATATAGGACTTCTTTTTATTTATTTTTAACCTTAAGTCTTTTGGTGAGTATGAGGGATACTCCATTTCTTCTAAGGGACCCAGATAATCACAATGGTGTGATCACTCACCTAGACGCAGACATTCTGGAATGAGAAGTCAAGTAGGCCTCAGAAAGCATCACTATGAACAAAGCTAGTGAAGCTGATGGAATTCCAGTTGAGCTATTTCAAATCCTAAAAGATGATGCTGTGAAAGTGCTGCACTCAATATGCCAGCAAATTTGGAAAACTCATCAGTGGCCACAGGACTGGAAAAGGTCTGTTTTCATTCCAATCCCAAAGAAGGGCAATGGCAAAGAATGCTCAAACTACCACACAACTGCACTCATCTCACACGCTAGCAGTATAATGCTCAAAATTCTCCAAGCCAGGCTTCAATAGTAGGTGGACCATGAACTTTCAGATGTTCAGGCTGGATTTAGAAAGGCAGAGGAATCAGAGATCAAATTGCCAACACCTGTTGGACAATCAAAAAAGCAAGAGAATTCCAGAAAAATATCTACTTCTGTTTTATTGGCTATGCTAAAGTTTTTGACTGTATGGATCACAATAAACTGTGGAAAATTCTGGAAGAGACAGGAAAACCAGACCACCTGACCTGCCTCCTGAGAAATCAGTATGCAAGTCAAGAAGCGACAGTTAGAACTGGACATGGAACAACAGACTGGTTCTAAATTGGAAAAGGAGAATGTCAAGGCTGTAAATTGTCACCATGCTTATTTAACTTATATGCAGTGAAAGAAAGTGAAAGTGAAAGTGAAGTCACTCAGTTGTGTCTGACTCTTTGCAATCCCGAGGACTGTAGCTCACCAGGCTCCTCTCTCCATTTCAGGAAAACCAGACCACCTGACCTGCCTCCTGAGAAATCAGTATGCAAGTCAAGAAGCGACAGTTAGAACTGGACATGGAACAACAGACTGGTTCTAAATTGGAAAAGGAGAATGTCAAGGCTGTAAATTGTCACCATGCTTATTTAACTTATATGCAGTGAAAGAAAGTGAAAGTGAAAGTGAAGTCACTCAGTTGTGTCTGACTCTTTGCAATCCCGAGGACTGTAGCTCACCAGGCTCCTCTCTCCATTGGATTCTCCAGGCAAGAATTCTGGAGTGGGTTGCCATTTCCTTCTCCAGGGGATCTTCCCAACCCAGGGATTGAATCCAGGTCTCCCGCATTGCAGGCAGATGCTTTAACCTCTGAGCTATCAATCAGGGAAGCTGAGTATGCAGACTACATCATGCAAAACGCTGGGCTGGATGAAGCACGAGCTGGAGTCAGGATTGCTGGGAGAAATATCAATAATTTCAAATATGCAGATGACACCACTCTTATGATAGAAACTGAAGAACTAAAGAACCTCTTAATGAAAGTGAAAGAGGAGAGTGAAAAAGCTGGCTTAAAAGTCAACATTCAGAAAACAAAGATCATGGCATTGGGTCCCATCACTTCATGTAAAATAGATGGGGAAACAGTGGAAATAGTGAGAGACTTTATTTTGGGGGGCTCCAAAATCACTGTAGATGGTGATTGCAGCCATGAAATTAAAAGAAGCTTGCTCTTTGGAAGAAAAGCTATGACAAACCAAGACAGCATATTAAAAACAGAGACATTACTTTGCCAACAAAAGTTTGTCTCTCCAAAGCTATGGTTTTTCCAGTAGTCATGTATGGTTGTGAGAGCTGGACTATAAAGAAATCTGAGTGCTGAAGAACTGATGCTTTTGAACTGTAGTGTTGGATAAGACTCTTGAGAGGCCCTTAGACTGCAAGGAGATCCAACCAGTCCATCCTAAAGGAAATCAGTCCCAAATATTCATTAGAAGTTCTGATGTTGAAGCTGAAACTCCAATACTTTAGCCACCTGATGAGAAGAACTGACTCATTGGAAAAGATCCTGATGCTAGGAAAGATTGAAGGCGGGAGGAGAAAGGTATGACAATGGTTGAGATGGTTGGATGGCATCGTTGACTCAATGGACATGAGTTTGAGTAAGCTCCATGAGTTGGTGATGGACAGGGAAGCCTGGCATCATATAGTCCATGCGGTTACAAGGAGTCAGCTGTGTCCTGTGTTACAAGGACACAACTGAGCGACTGAACTGAACCCCTAAGTCTGACCATTCCATGTCACTGTAGTGCAAATAGTTCTGTTGTATTTTCTTTTCCCCAAATTGACAAATCTTTTTAGAGAAGAAAAAACATGTTTAGTTAAAATTAAACTGTGTCAATCATATGTATTATTTTTGTATAACTGATCATTTGATGTTATATTTGAATCTCTTAAAGTATCATGTTTACGTGGATATCTATGTTTAAAGAGAAATACATCACTAATTTCTGCTAATGTGAAGATAATATTTTATTTCTTGCTTCCCCCCCAACTGTTGCACACTTCTTCCTGATATATATCTTTTATATCTGCTGATTATAGGCACTTATGACTAATTGGGACCTTGCATTACTTTTATTACCTTGGATAATACAATTTTGATTGGAGAAAGTTCATTTTAGGATGAGCTCAGAGAACAGGGTAAACTATTATGCTAAAAACTTTGAAAAGATTGCAATGAACACAAAAGAGATATAGTAGACGATCACTCATTCCAAGTGAATAGTCATGGTTTCTTATGTTTCATTCATAGCTTAGTAGTGAAGAGATGAATGGACCCAGTCTTGATTAATTTTACTTTGCACAGGGGTGGGGAATGGGAAGCTAGAAAAGCCAGATATTTGTTTCCTTTATTTTCTTCTGTATACTATAATAAACATTTAGTTCTTCAGCATTAGTGATTTTTGGATTGGATGTTGCATATAATTTTACAATTTGTTCAATCACTTATTTGATATTACATATTGTGTTTGTGAGGGAATGTTTCTGGGGCAGACTGATGTGGGCTGCCAAGGACTGCTTGCTGATTTGTTGTTTAGATGAATCAACACATACAATATATTACTATTTGGAAGTAAAACACTGAAGACAAGCAAGAGTGTCTACCCAATTTAAAACACCTGTGGGAAGACAGTTTCTCAGTAAATAATGCTTATACCTCAGAAAGTTATTTGTTATGAATGCTCTGGATACAGACAAAGGAAATGTTTTCAATACACATACTGTCTAGCCTCCTGGAGCTAACCAAAAAAGATGTTTAAGGTAGACTTAGAGGGGACTTAGGTTTTGGTAAGTTTTTAGATCACAAGTGTTAGGACATTGCCTCAAATCCACTTGTCTTGAGAAATGAAAAAAATTTTGAAAGAATAATTAGAATTTTGGCCACAGAAATTATATTCTAATTGAAATACATTATTCATAAATTCATTTAGCATTCATAAAAATCTCCAAACACAGCCTTAGGGTTAAGTAAAATTTTCAAGAGAGAGGCTTTGTTGATCTGTAAAATATGATTAGACTCATCAAAAATACATACACACACATGTGCGATACACATACAAACAGACATGGGGGAAACATACCTCTAAATTTTACAGTAGTTATCTTGGAATAGTAGAATGACATTGTAATATTTCTAGGCTTTTGACATTTCTATGATAAACATGTACGACTTTTACAATCAGAAAAAGCCACAGCAAATTTCATTTTTATGTAATCATCAAAACATACATTAGATTGGGAAATAAGCTTGGAATTATATTTGTAAGTGCTAAATAAAAAGATATAGCAAAACATTGCCACTTAGATAGGGATTAAGGCTTACTGGCATATGGGCCATATTTATTTGCCATTTAATTTGGTGATTCTTCCTTCTTTTTTTATATCTCATAATTTCTATTCTTGTAGTGAGAATATGAATGCGTAATAAACCTTCTTTTCCATTTGGGAAGGCACATGTAGCCCATCAACTATTCCAAAAACACTAAGGAATGAAGTCCTACCTTCATTCCTTGCTGAGCAGTGAGTGGCCTTGCTGTTCTGGGCTCCTCAATGGACTGCCTTTTGTGCAGCCCTTGGAAATATTGCTAGTAGTGGCCCCAACATTAAAGGAAGGAGGAGTGAGCAAAACTGTCAAGGAAAAGAAACACAAAAAGTCAAAATGGATGTCTGAAAAGAAGAGAAGTGAAAGGCAAGGGAGAAAAGGAAAGATATTTCCATCCGAATGCAGAGTTCCAAAGAATAGCATGCAGAGATAAGAAAGCTTTCCTAAGTAAACAATGCAAAGAAATAGAGGAATACAATAGAATGGAAAAGACTAGAGATCTCTTTAAGCAGAAGATATTTAGAAGAGGTGGCAAGAATACACAGAACTATACAGGAAAGATCTTAATAATCTGGATAACCATGGAAAGGTTATAACCATAACCTCTGGAAAGTGTGATCACTCACCAGAGTCAGACATCTTGGAGTGCGATCTCAAGTGGGCTTTAGGAAGCCTCATTACAAGCAAAGCTAGTGGAGTGATGAAATTCCAGTTGAACTATTTCAAATCCTAAAAGATGATGCTGTCTAAGTGCTGCACTCAATACGCCAGCAAATTTGGAAAACTCATTGGTGGCCACAGGACTGGAAAAGGTCTGTTTTCATTCCAATCCCAAAGAAGGGCAAAGCCAAAGAATGTTCAAACTACCACACAATTGCACTCATTTCACATGACAGAAGGGTCATGATCAAAATCTTCCAAGCTAGGCTTCAATAGTACATGAACTATGGACTTTCAGATGTTCAAGCTGGTTTTAGTAAAGGCAGAGGAACCAGAGATTAAATTGCCAACATCTGCTGGATCATCTAAAAAGCAAGAGAGTTCCAGAAAAATATCTACTTCTGCTTTATTGACTACACTAAAATCTTTGACTGTATGGATCACAACAAACTGTGGAAAATTCTTAAAGAGATGGGAGTAGCAGACCACCTTACCTGCCTTCTCAGAAATCTGTATGAAGGACAAGAAGAACTGTTAGAAATGGACATGGAATAACTGACTGTTTCAAAATTGGGAAAGGAGTACAGCAAGGGTGTATACCGTCACCTTGCTTATTCAACTTATATGCAGAGTATATCATGTGCCATGCCAGACTGGATGAACCACAAGCTGGAATCATGATTTCCAGGAGAAATATCAATAACCTTAAATATGCAGATGTCACCACCCACATGGCCGAGAGTGAAGAGGAATTAAAGAGCCTCTTGATGAAGGTGAAAGAGAAGAGTGAAAAAGCTGGCTTAAAACTCAACATTCAGAAAACTAGACACGGCACCAGGTCCCATCACTTCATGGTAAATAGATGGGAAACAATGGAAACAGTGGCATATTTTATTTTGGGGGGCTCCAAAATCACTGCAGATGCTGACTGAAGCCATGAAATTAAAATATACTTGCTCCTTAGAAAAAAGCTATGACAAACCTAGACAATGTATTAAAAAGCAGAGACATTAATTCACTAACAAAGGTCCATATAGTCAAAGCTATGATTTTACCAGCAGTCTTATGTTGATGACTCTGGATGTGAGAGTTGGACCATAAAGAAGGCTGAAAGAAGCACCAAAGAACTGATGCTTTTGGACTGTGTTGGAGAAAACTCTTGAAAGTCCCTTGAACTACAAGGAGATCAAACCAGTCAATTGTAAAAGAAATCAAACCTGAATATTCACTAGCAGGACTGATGCTGAAGGTGAAGGTTCAATACTTTGGCCACCTGATGAGAAGAGCTGACTCATTGGAAAAGACCCTGATGCTGGGAAAGATAGAAGGCAGGGGGAGAAGGAGATGACAGAGGATGAGATGGTTGGATGGCAGCACTGACTCAATGGATGTGAGTTTGAGCAATGTCCAGTATGAGTGGAGATGGCGAAGGACAGGGAAGACTGGAGTGCTACAGTCCATGGGGTCTTAAAGAGTTGGACATGGCTGAGTGACTGAACACCAACTTTTATGTTATATGCCTCTTTTCTGGATAAAAATCTAAAGCACAGAGGACCTTGGTGGGCTACAGTCCATAGGGTAGCAAAGAGCCGGACACGACTGAAGTAACTTAGCCAGCACGCACATCACTTGTTTTAGATATAAATAATGTTCACCCTGTTTCATAATCATGGTTGCTATTGCCTTACTCAAAATCAGCAATCTGAACTTGAAACACCTCAAAGAACCAGGTTTTGGTCAAGATATGTCTTGTCTCTGCAACCTCATGGTTAATAACCTGTTCATCTATTTGGGCACACATAGTCAGAATAAGGATATTCTTCATCTATAATGATTTGATATATCTGCAGAAAACAAATAAAAACCATACAATCTGCCAAAAATAAAATATATATATTTAGTGGGAAAGAAAATATTTCAAAGGACATCATCGGTAATGTGAACCTGGTATTGTTAGAATTTATCCCAAAGTGGTTGTATTTTCTATTTCAAAAACAAAAAAAAAGTGTGAAATTCTATACCAAGTATATCCAATATGTATATGTGTGTCTTATACACATAATACACACTGCACACACACAGACACACACAGACACACACACACACATCATTAAACATGAGAAGATAGTGAGTGGTGATTAAGGGCATGGTGCCTGGAGTCAGCCTGCTGCTGCTGCTAAGTCACTTCAGTCGTGTCCGACTCTGTGCGACCCCATGGACTGAAGCCTACCAGGCTCCTCTGTCCATGGTGTTTTCCAGGCAAGAGTACTTGAGTGAGTTGCCATTGCCTTCTCCCTGGCCTAGTAGAGTTCAAATCCTAATTCTTCCACTTACTGTTAGGCTTTGGGTGGTTTGCTTAACCTCCGTGTGCCTCAGTTTCCTTTTGTGTAAAATGAGAATTGTTAGCATATCTAATGGAGAAGGCAATGGCACCCCACTTCGGTACTCTTGCCTGGAAAATCCCATGGACGGAGGAGCCTGGTAGGCTGCAGTCCCTGGGGTCGTTAAGAGTCGGGCAGGACTGAGTCACTTCCCTTTCACTTTTCACTTTCATGCATTGGAGAAGGAAATGGCAACCCACTCCAGTATTCTTGCTTGGAGAATCCCAGGGACAGAGGAGCCTACTGGGCTGCAGAGAGTTGGACAAGACTGAAGCAACTTAGCAGTAGCAGCATATCTAACTTCATAAGGTTGCATGCGTGTGTTTTAAGTTGCTCAGTCATGTCTGACTCTTTGTGACAATATGGACTGTAGCCTTCCAAGCTTCACTGTCCATGGGATTCTCCAGGCAAGAATACTGGAGTGGATTGCCATGTCCTCCTCCAGAGGATCTTCCTGACCCAGGGACTGAACCCTTGTCTCGGCATCTCCTGAATTGCTAAGCTAATTCTTTAGCACCACCTGGGAAAACTTTTATAAGGTTAGAAGGAGGATTAAATGGCTCCATGAATGTAAATATTACCATGGTACTTGCCACACAGGAAATACACGCTTTTGAAAATCCTGCCATCTTTTGATGACTAGAATGAGATTTTTTTTTTTTAATCTTTGAGACTGGGATGTTATGTTGTGATGCTGGAGCACGGGGCTTGTATTCCTGATTTAAGGCACAGTACTCTCTGAGTTGGAATATACTAGAAACTGAGTGAGAAAACTCAAGAAAAATTTGTGTATGGGAGTTTGGTGAGTGAGCACTAGAAATCAGGCAGGCGTGCCCCATTAACAGAGTACAGTTTACCCACGCAGGTAAAAGGGAAACAAATAATGAAAGAGTTAATTTAGTGGTAGAAATACAATTTAGGCTTAGAAGTTTTGTTTCCTTTATTCTTCCTTCATGTAGTATTTCATTATTTTTATATAAAATGGAAGTTACCTGATTTCTACTGTCGGAACTAAATAAAAATTATGAAAACATATGAAACATATTAAAGTTTCCAATACTTTCTTCCTGTATATCTTGGTACTCTATACCAGATCCATATCTGCACCCATCATGTCCTAATTAAGTTTCACTAATCATTGCATGATAAATAGCACAATTGAGGCATCATTACTGAGAAAAATTCAAACGACTCTTCAGAACTTATGTGAAAATCCAATTCCTTTCTAAGGAACCCAGTACGTGGAAGACCTGAGGTATGTCTTTATTTTAAAGTCCATGATTATTTTCAAATTTCAATTTTATTTTAAAAGTCTCACTTTTTGCAAAAGCCCAACTCAAATTTGGAGGTAGGTTAGTTGTATATTTTTTGGTTTATCTTTTTTTGGAATAACCTATTGTGCATTTGAATGGCATCATTATTTATTCATCTTGCTAAGTAACAAAGTGTTCAGCTTCAGTTTGCAGATCTGACTATTTATCTGGTGGCTCAGATGGTAAAGAGTCTACCTGCAATGTGGGAGGCCTGGGTTCAAACCCTGAGTTGGGGAAATCCCCTAGAGAAGGAAATGGCAACCCATTCCAGTATGCTTGCCTGCAAAATCTCATGGATGGCTACAGTCAATGGGGTTGCAAAGAATTGGACACAGCTGAGCTACTTCATGTTCTTTCTTTCTATTGGCTGAGGCATGTGTGAGTCATAGACATGGTGTTTGTAGGCACAGACCGTTGCACAGACTGTGTTACAAATACTAGTCCTATTTATAACAGTATTTTTTAAGTTGTGTGAAATCTTGAAACAGTACAAATTATTTTTTCTTGTTTAAGATAGGCAGAGAAATACAAGAAGAAAATAACAGCATTAAACTCTTTTATATTAGGACATAGATATGCTAAAAATGCAAACATCAGCATATTTTTCTTGAAATTATGGAAGAGGAAAGAGGTGTATTTCCCTAAATCAGAAGCTATATATTTCCCTCTCTCGCTGAAAAAAATTTCTGGGAGAAAGGAAGTGTTAAAGGAATGAGAGATGCCTCCTCTTCAGACCCCACCCATCTATACAAACAGATGACAGGACGGCAGTTTTCAGAGGTGAAACCTCGTTTTCATGGCAGAGAAGAGGCAATTTGAGGGAGGCAACATACTAACTATAGGTGACTTAGAATTAGGAAGGTTTTCTCATAAAGCCTTAGATCCAACTAAAACTTTGGATTTTCTGGACTAGAATTATTTTCTATTTTGGTTTGAGTGTGTGTGTGTGTGTGTTTTATTCTCTCCAAGAGTAAACTCACATTAGAAGTCAGTCCTAATTATGGTAACCACATTTATAGTTCTAAGGCAAGAGAGCAAAGGGAATCAATAGAAAGGAAACACCCTGGGGGGAAGACTGAATGAACTCATGGTTCACTAAAATTTTGTGACTAATCAGCTCTTCTTTAGATATCTCACATAACAATCCCAACTGATCTTTTCACTTGGTAGAAAATATTTGGAAACTTTCCAATTGCAATACAATCATTTTTTCAATTGTCGACCAGTAGCAGTTTTAAGAAGAAATTATTTCAAAATCTTAAGACTTAGAGGTGTCCTAATTTTCCCTATTAAACTCATAACCCAAATGTACTGAAGTCAGCAGGATCTAATTCCTAATTCACTTATATGTATGGCGAAATTTAGTGCCAAGGAGCATCCTCGGCCACTGCCCCGCTTCAAATATTCATGATTCTCCACAGTCCAAAATGCATTAAAGGTGGGAATGATGCCAATGACACACAGTCTTCCTAGTGACAAGGAGCCTTCTTAGATCAAAGGAGCAAGATGTTAAAGACTTCAAACTAAACTGTCTTTGTGAGAGAGGCTCACAAAAGGGATGCCAAATCCCACACCCTGTTTTCAGTTGCAGAACAGCAATGAAATAAAGGAAAAAAATAGACGCTCATTCATTTTCTCTTCTGAACTCTTTTTACTAAATGACTTTGCTTTTCTCCTTTCTTACCATTACAGTTAAACACAAGAATTTGATGCACAAAAACTGAATAACGTCATTAATGCTTTCAAAGACAAAATGAATGACTACTGAGGAATTAATAGCATTTAAGCCAATATGATTTTGCTAATGGGGGCTGTGTGTTGAGAATAATACAAGAGCAATGTTAAGACTGGCACAGGAGCCATAAAGCACATGCGTGAAGTAAATATACATAATAATTTAGGTTGCCCCTTTATGTCATTTGTCGTCCAGCTCCATGTGTTCTTACACCTGTGCTCCCTTCCTTGATCTAGTCTAGTACCTTGGAAATGTCAGGCATGCAGCCAATTTCATACTCAGCCATTCCTATGATCAGACCCAGCTATCAACTTGCTTTTTTCTTATATTAAATCAGGTATCAACCCCAGGGCTCTGAACTACTTCTGACTGACAAGACCAACAGAAAGTTCTAGGCTAATGACTCTTAGGACTACTTTCCAGTGCAAAGAGTTGCTGCTGACCTACTTTGGACTTACTGAAATAATTTATCAGGTGAGATAATTAAGGGGATATAAAACTATTTCTAAAACCAAGCAAGTATCAGAAATTTGTTGAAATCGTAAGTTAGTATTCCCAGTGCTATCAGATGGGGCTTTATTGCTTTACAATGAGTCAATTTTATTATGTCTGACTTAGAAGCCCTTCTTTTTTTTATAAATTATACTTGGCAGAATGTATTTGAGAGTCTCTTTGATGTATAAATGTATTATTTTTGACTCTTTTCCAGCCTATACATAAAGAGAAACAATCTTCTAAGCCCTTCTTTTCTTTGCCTCTTAACCCTTTCCCCATTAATAGGCATGCACATCCCTTTGCACAGGTGTTCCATTATTTTTGAAGTCTATTCTAAGTAAAGGGATGTCTCAGTGTGAGAGCAGATATATCTGTGGTGTGGATCACTTACCATGTAGACTTTTAACTCTCTTTTGAAAGCATAACTGTTTCTTATATATAGGTAAATATCTATAACTGAAGAATCTTTTGTAGCAATGTTCTTTCTTTCTGTTGAGAAAATCTGACCATTTTCTACAGCTTTGATGTTTTTCATAAGAAAAAGAAAACAAGAGGAAAACCTTGAAAGGATACCATAGAACATAAGGGAGAGGTTGTATAAGCTTATGAATGGTCTGTTTGTTTGTTTCTTTTTTTCAAAATAAAGGCATTAACATGTTATATTATTAGTATCATGGTTTATCAATGTCATTCTTTGTTATTTTTTCTCCTATTCCTCTACTCTCCTTACCCTTCCTCCGTTTACTTTTTAAAATTTTCTTCTCCATGTCCAATGTAACTTGCTTCTTAACTCAAAAACTCATCTAACTATGAAAACAAGATCAGCTGATTGCATACTGGCTTTTTAATTCTAACAAAGGTTTACCTTCATCTAGAAAATATCTGAACATCATTGAATAGCCAGATTTAGGCCTTGTACTAAAATGCAAATATAATTTCTTAATCTAGGGTTAAAGAAAAATCAGGAATTAATATTTCACATTTGTTTCAGAATTGTGATTATAATAATATTATTTCTCAGTAGTATTTATTCACATCTTGTTATTACTTTGTAATGTAGAATTGAGGAAACTTTATGCATAAAACTGTAGTTTAGTTAGTGTCAAAAGAAAAAACAAAGCTAAACACTGACTTATAGTCTTTGTTTCCACAC
Organism: Madoqua kirkii; assembly: GCA_006408675.1. NCBI lineage: Eukaryota > Metazoa > Chordata > Mammalia > Artiodactyla > Bovidae > Madoqua > Madoqua kirkii. The sequence goes on along the minus strand of SJYC01114363.1, from coordinate 805 downwards.
AGCATATGCAGTGTTTTATGTTTGTGAGAGGACTTGACCGTGGTTTCATCCAAAATCAATAGCATATCAAGCTCCTCTGATCCAGTTGACTAGTACTGAGTCAGATCACTCCCCTATTGCTACCTATCTTACTTTATAGCCTCTTGCATTCCATGCCTATTTAATTTCATTTACTGCTTTCTTCTTGTGTCCTTCAGCTGTTTCCAATCTGCCCTTCATGGCCATAACTAAATACAATATGTTAACATACAAAGGTATTTATGTAAATGAAAATCAATATGCTTCTCATTTCAGCACCATTCGTTCTTGCTTACATTGGACATTTTTAGTACATTTTATTTAAACACGAACAACTTTCATTCTTGCTGGGGAAATATAATGATATTCTTGGCTCCCTGCCCCCTGCATCCCTCTAATCTTCACAGCTATGGCCACTTAGCCCCATCTGGAGGTTCAGCTTTATTCTGCATTTTGGAACTAATCTTGTCTCTAGGCTGGGGGCGTACAAGATGTCCTAGCCAAAAGCTAACTGATTCATCCACCAGCAGCCTTGCTGCTGGCTTCATTCTGACCCTGTAACTTATTTCTGAGATCCAAGAGCTTGTCCCAGCCCTTTGTAGCTGAGACTTGGCTCTGTACACTAGTTCCAAATAGGTGGGTATCCAGTATCTGTCCTTGGTTCATTTTCCAGTTCCTTGATGATTGAGGTTCTGCTTTGCCCTTCTTTCTGTTCCCTTTGTAACTGAATTTCTTTTCCTAATTCTAGCAGCCATGACTGTTGAATCTTTCTGATGTCACTTACTTG
>SJYC01114357.1:0-28672 GCA_006408675.1 Madoqua kirkii | reverse complement strand
TTCTTCTGTTCCTTTACCTGCTGGATATTCTTCTGTCTCTTTATCTTGGTTATATTGCTGCGTTTGGGGTGGTCTTTCTGTATTCTGGGAATTTGTGGAGTTCTCTTTATTATTGAGCTTTCTCACTGTGTATGGGGTTGTATCAGTGGCTTGTCAAGGACAACAAAAGAGACACAGATGTATACAACGGATGTGTGGACTCTGTGGGAGAGGGAGAGGGTGGGATGATTTGGGAGAATGGCATTGAAACATGTATACTATCATGTAAGAAATGAAGTGTCAGTTTATGTTCGATACAGGATACAGGATGCTTGGGGCTGGTGCACGGGGATGATCCAGAGAGATGATATGGGTGGGAGGTGGGAGAGGGTTTCAGGACTGGGAACACATGTACACATGTGGCTGATTCATGTCAAATTATGGCAAAACCAATACAGTATTGTAAAGTAGAATAAAATAAAATAAAATAAAATAAATAAAGAATTATCCACTTGTGATGATGAGAGTTTACAAATGATGTTAAAAATAAAAATTCTTCACTTTAAAATCTAAGGAAAACAGTGCAATTGCATATCTATCAGCATGCTTAGAACTTTACTGTCTGGCTAAGTGTAAAGTCTCTTGCTGAATGTCTGACTGAAAATGACATTCAGCAAAAGTATTAAAGATGGTGATAAATATAATAAATTCTACCCTGAAAGGTGATTTTGGTTCAGAGGAGAGCATCTTTGCTTATGATTACATAATTATGTGAAAATGTTTTTGCAAGAATGAATAGGCAACTATGTCTCCATCTTAAGAGTTATGACTTTGGCAAAATGCATAACTTTCAGGGACTCTTAGGATCTAAGGGAAAATTATTCTTTAGAACTGTAGACATTAATAATATCTAGTTGGAAAGATATTTTCCACAGTTAGCACTTTTAGAATAGGCATTAGCTTAAATGTTTTTAAACTATTCACATAAAAGAAAATATATGTCAAATGCTCAAAGCAATGATTTTTCTTAAAGTCTTGCATTAGGGAAATGATACAGACCAAAATTAAGTACAGAAAAATAAGCAAATTGCTTTAGGGTGTCTAGCCTCTCTCTTCCACTTTTGGCAGCATCTAATTTTATGTAGTTATCTTTAATGTTAAGTCAACCACTCATTCTTTTCCACAAATACACATGAAAGTCATATGGTAAATATTTTTTAGGGCATGTTTGATCTCTTGGACCAAATTCTTGACAAACTACTCCTATAATAGTCCCAAGAGCACTAACGAGGTGTCTGCTGTTTTCAAGGGCAATCAGCTTATTAGCAGTGGACCTGCCATGATCAATTTCAGGCATTTTCAAGTCAACCCTGACTGAAATGGACACACTGGATTATCTTGCTGAATTTCACATAGCTAATTCAAAATGCAGTTTAATGATTTACAGACAAAGCATCCCATCTTGTTAAGCAATGCAGGTGGACATCCACTGACTCAGGAATCATGTCACTCAGGAGCAGCCAAATGTGTATGTATACATCAAAGGAACACACTATGATAAAGAGTAACAAGTAGTCTTTATGTTGCAGATGTGTGTTTGTATCAGTAAATATATTTTGGTGAAAGTATTTTTACATTTCTTGGTTTATTGAAACATGTTAATACTGCTATTAGCATAATAATATTGGAGAAGGAAATGGCAACCCATTCCAGTATTCTTGCCTGGAAAATCCCATGGACTAAGGAGTCTGGCTGGCTATAGTCCATGGGGTTACAAAAAGTCAGACACAACTGAGTAACTAAGCACACATATAATAAAAATATAATTTATATGTAACTTAAATGTGTTGATAAATAGCATCACATTGAATTATTTTAAATTAAGAATATACTGCGTATGGTTGTAGAAACTTGGATCAGTTGGGCCAGAAGGAATACTGGTCTTCAGTGCTATAGAATAATGGGAAAAGGGAAAGAAGCTGGGGCCAGGGCTGAGGAAATTCACCCGGTTTTGTGGCTGGGTTCCCGGCAGAGGGATGGCCAGCATCCAATATCTGCTGTTCAAAGGATGATGAAGGCAGCCTGAGATCCCGGCTTGACAGAGGAAGGCAGGAAGGGTTTGCAAGACCTGTGGTCAGCACAGTGTAGATGGCCGCGTCGTGGTTCCAGATGGCCTCTCCCTAAGCCAGGATTACAGGGAGCAAGATGCAGCCAGGACCCCATGCTCTAGTCTCAGTGGGGGACAGTGCTCTTAAAGGCCAGAAAAATCACAGTTGTTACCAGGGTGGTGGGCTTTGGAGTCAGTCAGACCTGGATTATAATCCTGGCACTCGCAGCTACTCACCGTGTCTTGTAACCTCTTTAAACTTAACCTCTCAAAATCCCAGCTTTATCCCTGGTAAAGCAGAGAAAAGTATTTATTCCAAAAGAATTTTTGGAGACTAAATGATGTATAGAATCTAGTGACTAAATGAAGTATAGAATCGAATGACTAAGACAGCAAGAATTAAGAATGTAAAGATAAAAAATGTAGGTTTGAAGCTGGACTCCTTGAGTTTGGATGCTAGATTGTATTTTGGGGGCAGTTTACCCTCTTTGGCCTCAGTTTTCTCCTCTCCATATAAAGAATGCTAAGTAAACCTGTCCTTTAGAGTTTGTTGTTAGAACAATGCCTGGTATATAGAAATAATAAAGTTCATTATTGTAATGTAAAATCAACATACAAAATATTTTTATTGTTGCTGTTATTTTGGTTAATAGGGTCAGTCAATAGAGAGCTAAACAGGGCGCTGATGAGGGGAAAGTTGACTAGCAAGTATCTGTGAAACCAGCGCTCTGTCTAGATTGAAAAACCACAAGCCTCATCCTAGATGGATGAGGAATCTGTGCTGTTCACGTGCTATTTGCCATCACCAAGAGTGAGCATGTGAGTAGTAAGACACACTGCTAAATGAAATGTCCACAAACTAAGACTCAGCAGGGTGGGGGAAGTGAGGAAATAAAGACCATGTGATTGATCAGTATTATACTTTTAAGAAGAAAACCACTTGGGTCTGCTTAAAATTTTGTTATATCTTTCTCAGAATTATTGCTTCATTCCTGGCTTGTTCTGTTCTGCTAAGAGGCTCCTGAAGATGTGTCAAAGTAAGTCGTTCCTCACTGGCACCATCACTTTAATTGCATTTTTAAAAAGTGTACACTAAAGAACATGGCTATACACTCAGTTTCTCCATGTCCTGGTTTCCTTAGCTCTAAAATGGAGGGGTTGAATGAGAAATTCTGTAATAACCTTTCAATTCATACACTGTATGATTCTATGGTCATATACCATATTTGGCATTCCTTAGGCCACCTTCAGAGACTAGGACATATGATTGTTGTAACCACCTTTTAATAAAGTCCTTATGGAACTCCATGTAACTAAAAACCTTTGGATTAGCTCCAGGGTCATTAAAATAAATTCTGTGATACAGTGGGCTCTATTCTATAGAGATTTTAGGTTATAACATGTGTGCTTTAAATAAAATCATTTATAATGAACTAAACCCTGAGGGAGATCTGACTTTTTCAATATGTTCTGTCTTACCATGACCTATTAGATGATGGAAATGCCTACAAAGGAAGTTACCTTGACACTTACATCAATGATTCCTACTGGAAGCTTCTCACTTCACCTCATTCTTTAGCTGTTCTGAATTCTGTGTCAGGCAAACTCTGAAGTACTATGGCTTTGTAGATATCACATGTCTCAATAATTATCATTACTTTTTCGAAAGCATTTTACTTCTTTCTCCTATAATGTAGTAAGTCATGGTAATAGTAGCTGACGTCTCCTGGATGTGTGATGGGTGCCAAGCTCTGTGTTCAGAGTGACCCATTGCATTTGCTCTTTCAGTCCTCAGGAGAACCTTTCGAGGCAGTATCGTTACTCCCATTTAAGCCTTTGAAAGGTTGAAAGTCTTGTTCCAGGTCACATAAGTGGTTAAGTCAGTACCTCAGCTACCGAGCTTATGCTTTTCATCACACAGCTTTCTTGATGAGCATGAGGAAGAGGCTGACAATGAGGATGTCAAAAGCTTTTGAATTTAGATATCTGATCTTCACTATGAGAAATATCTCAAGATACACAAGTGTACTTTATTTGAACATTGTAGCTATCTTGTAGAAATTGTGAATTCTTTCTTATGGCAAATATTTTGGTTTCCTTAGGTCTGTACACTATATTTTTTTCTCAGATAGAGTTTAAATCTATTTTTACAAAACTATAATTCATCCATGCTTTTAGAAAGTTTGGCTTATACAGCTTTCTATTTGGAAATGGCTTATACAACTTCCCTGGAGGATCATTGCCTTTTATACTCTTGAAAAATAAATTATTTTGAGTTCTCCCTGTCTTCAAAGAGCTATTATTACTAACTGAATCTTTATCATCACAAATAGGCCAAAGGGTAAGAGGCTTTTATTGATGCTGCTCATTAAAATATTCATAAGTAGGAATTTTAGATGCATTCCCTGTTGAGTGTAATCAAGCTACTGTTGCATTTGTGTGTCTTTTACCCACTTATTTTTCTTAAAAGTAATTTTCTAAAGTATAAAAAGTACTAGATTTTACACACGTATTTTTGTTTTGATATACGATGGGTGATGGGAAGAGGGCATGTGATATAAGATTTTTTTTCCCTCTGAGATGCCTGTTAATTAACTATTTAAGTGGTAAATTGAGGCATTTGGGTTAGGTATAGTGGTGATATCAACTTCCCTGGTGGCTCAGATGGTAAAGCGTCTGTTTACAATGCAGGAGACCCTTGGTTTGATCCTTGGGTTGGGAAGATCCCCTGGAGAAGGAAATGGCAATCCATTCCAGGACTATTGCCTGGAAAATCCCACGGACAGAGGAGCCTGGTAGGCTACAGCTCATGAGGTTGCAAAGAGTCGGACACGACTGAACGACTTGACTTCAGTTTACTTCAATAGTGGTAGATACATGGGAATAAAAGAATATTTGTTCTCTAAGGCAACAGGATATATATTTAAAGGAATAAAGTGCAACTTGCAATGTGGCGAAAGAATCTTACATTATTATATGTTTTTAAAAGAGGGGAATTTGTGTAGGGTCGTTATGGAAGATAAAACAAAAAAGGTAAGAGTTCATCTTGTCCATAAAGGGGCAACATGAATTTGATGCAGGAAGGGATACAATGACCTAAAACCACAGGCAGAACCATGACATAAAGACATGCTCAGGATGGCAACTAAGTCCTCCTGGCTCACAGGGAAAGTATATGCAAAGGCTAAGTTAGAGAAAAAAATGAGAAGCATAGCCTGCATTCAGATAGTAAAGAAGTTTGAATGATTAGTGATGAAACTGGATTCTAGTCAACAATTCTAATTTCATTCTAATGTAGGTGGGGTTTCCCACATCAAGTAATGTTCCAACAGCAGCTGGGCGTTTACAATTCAACTCCACTCTGACACTATTTACCCAAAGATGGAGTCAGATCTCATAGGATGAGGGCTCAGTCCTTTAGACTTCCCTCTTCCTCCTCCTTTAGATGTTAAATGCAAGTCCAAGTTGCCACCTATGCTTCTGATGGATCAGTTACAGACTGAATGTTCCAATTACTCCTCCCTGGGTTTTATTAATTTGTTAGAGTGGCTCACAAAACTCTGAAATGTTTTACTTACTACAATGCCAGTAATTATTATAAAAGGATATATGACTCAGGAACAGCCGGATGGAAAGATGCACAGGGCAAGGAATGAAGAAAAGGGCACCTCCCTCCCAGGCCACCTCCAAGCGCTGCAGTCACTCCACATGTCCACGTGTTCACCAGCCTAGCAGCTTTCTGACCCCTCCATTTGAGATTATATGAAAGCTTCATTACCTCAGCATGATCGATTAAATCGTTGGCCATTGGTGATTATTTAGACCATTAGACCCTCTCCCTTCTGAGGAAATCAGTGGGTAGGATTGAAAATTCCACCCTCTATTTATAATTGGTTCCTCTGGCACCCAGCTCCCAATCTTAGGTGCTTTTCAGAAGTTACTTCATTAACATAAACTCTGATGTGATTGAAAGGGCTTTGTTATGAATATTAGGACATTTGTGCTAGACACTTCCCTGCCAGGCGTTAGTTCCTATCATCCTCACAGGGTTCATTTTCAGTGGGTGATGCTATATCACCCATTCACCAATGAGGAAACTAAGAGAGTGTGTTACTTGTCAGGGCTCATGGACCCAGTAACATCAGAACCAAGACCGAACCAAGACCGAGTTCAGACTTGTGACTCGAGATACAACACGGATTCCATCAGACTCTACTGCAACTTACAAAGAGTGGAAGATTCTCAATTATGGCTTTTTCAAAGGAAGGCAGACATAGGATGAGGGTCACAGTGAGAGATATTGCTCAGAAATTTGAGGATATTGAGTATTTGGGGATACAGAAGTCAAGGTGCACAAGTGAAAGAAAGATCATTCCAAGCAGAGGGTCAGGGAGATTTGAACTCCGGAAAAAAATGGATATACTGTTTGATTTTAGTATCATATCTTCGCTGAGTATTATTCTTTTGCTGAAAATCATTATTCTAATAGTTAGGTGGGTGGTCTATGAAATATAATACATGACTTCATATATGTCTCTGCCACTTACTAAGTTGTTTAATCCTGAGTGTTGTTTATTGAGTATTTGGGGATACGGAAATCAAGGTGCACAAGTGAAAGAAAGATCATTCCAAGCAGAGGGTCAGGGAGATTTGAACTCCGGAAAAAAATGGATATACTGTTTGATTTTAGTATCATATCTTCGCTGAGTATTATTCTTTTGCTGAAAATCATTATTCTAATAGTTAGGTGGGTGGTCTATGAAATATAATACATGACTTCATATATGTCTCTGCCACTTACTAAGCTGTTTAATCCTGAGTGTTGTGCCTGCTCTGCCCTCAACTGTAAAATAGGGATGATAGTTTCACAGCGTGTCTGTGAGGAATCAGTGAGTTAAATTGTAAAGTAATACTTAGAATGATTCCTAGAACTTAGTAAGCATTCAATGAATATTTACTATTATACCCAAGACAATGCACTTTCCAGAGTATTGAGCCCTTTGGAGTTGTCTTAGTCAGGGTTCTCCAGAGAAACAGAACCAATAGGACATATATATATAAAGATGTTTATCTTGAGGATTTGGCTCATACAACTGTGAAGCTTTAGTTAGTCCAAAATTCAATGGGGGAGGCTTGGCAGGCTGGAGACTCAGGAAAGAGTAGCAGATCATGTTCAGTCAGTCATGCTGGAGATCCAGGAAGAGCAAATATAGCAGTTGAAGTCCAGTTGTTTCTTGTTGGAGAGGTCAGACTTCAGTTCCTTTCAGGACATCAAGTGATGGGATGCAACCCACCCACATTATGGAAGGCAATCTGCTTTACTCAAAGTCCACCAATTTAAATGCGAATTTTATCTAATAACAGCCTCACAGAAACATCTGGAATAATGCTTGACTGATATCTCAGTTCATTCATGTTGTTATAATAAAATACCATAAACTGGTGGCTTAAACAACAGAAATTTATTTCTCTTAGTTTTGGAGGCTGGAAAGTCCAAAGTCAAGGTCCTGGAATATTCAGTGTCTGGTAAAGGCCCCGTTTAGGTTTGCAGTTAGCTTTCTTGCTGTATTTTGACCTTCTGGGGAGAGGGAGCCAGAGACAGTGATAAGAGTCTCTTCCTCCTCTTGTATGTGTGTGCGAGCTCAGTTGTATCTGACTCATTGAGACCTCGTGGACTGTAGCCCATTAGGCTCCTCTGTCCATGGAATTTTCCAGGCAAGAACACTGGAGTGGGTTGCCATGGCCTCCTCCAAGAGATCTTCCCAACCCAGGGATTGAATCCACGTATCTTGCATCTCTTGCACTGGCAGGTGGATTCTTTATCAGTGAGTCACCTGGGAAGCCCCTTCTTCCTCTTATTAGGGCACTAACCCCAACATAGAAGTTCCATTCTCATGACCTCAATGAACCAAATTACCTCAAAAGGTCCTACCTCTTAATACCATTATGTCAGGGGCAGGATTTAACATACGGATTTTGGGTGGGGTGGGGCATGAACATTTATTCTGCAACAACCAATTATCTGTACACTGTGGCCTAGCTAAGTTGACACATAAAATTATCCATCAGAGTAGTAAATCACCTTAGCCTTTGTATCACAGGGTTTGCCTACTTGGTCTACTTATTTAGTAGCATAGAAAAATGTACCTATAATTGTACCCTGGAAGTCAGCTATCTATTGACAGAGTGTCTTTCAGGGTATACTTTTTTCATTCTTTTGTCTCATATGATTTTAAAAGATGTTTTTCCTCACTTCTAGTATATTTAACTAGTGGGGCCAGATATTGAATCTGAGGTCTAGCTTCCTAGGGAGGAATTCAAAAGAATCTTCCTTAAAATGCATGCATACATACAATTAATGTTTGTTCCCTTAAAATAATTCATAATGAATCTACCAAGGAATACAGCAAATGGAGCTAACGGAAATCTGTTCAGATTAGATTTTAACTTTCTGTATTCTCTTGTGTGAAATCTGACTGTTTTTTATGCAAAGTTCAAAGACCTCCAAGACAAGAGGTTTGTATCACATGTGATGTTAGCATTGCCATCATTTTATAATTTATTTTGCAAAGTCTGTTTTTTTTCCCTACCATGATTTTTCTTGAGAACAGCTGTTCTCATTCTTCAACAGAATCCCTACTACAGGAATGGACATGAATCTGTTTATCTGTTAATCATCCTGAGTCCTTATCGAGTGACCCATCCTTCAGTCTGGGGTCTCTGGAGTGTCTCTGTCACAGCTAGTATGCTGGCTCTGTGAGTATACTTTCTGGTATGTGTTTTACAATGACAGTCTCAAGTAAGAAATTATTTTTTTTCTGCCCGAGGTTAATAAAAGGGCTTATGATAGCGTGTAGTCCAGCTGAAGTTCAATAGTACAGTTATTTTTCTTTCTTTCTTATCACCTTGTTTTCAGTGCTTTTTCCTGGGATGTTGGCTTGATGCTAATTTTTAACATCTTTTTCTTTTCTGTTTTAAATTGTAAAATTAATATCTGTTTGTTGTACCTAGTTATAAGGACAAGCTAACAATTTCCTTCCACTTCCCTGAGGAGACCAGGACAAATAAGTTTATAAGCATTTTTTAACCTTTTCTAAGGTTATGGAAACATACACACATTAGTATTGATTGTTTTTATAAAAGACATTATGAACATTAAGCTGCAATTTGTTTTTCTTTGTTTAACAATATGCTATGGATAGCCTTCCAGGTCAACAAATATATTTCTCCTTTTTAACACAGCTAACTGTTTTAACCTGGGTTACCTCCCAAAAGTCTGAGACAAGAGCTTGCCTGCAGGAAGTTTATTCTGGATCAGGAGTAGAGGACTGGAAAGAATGAAACAGGGAAGGAGGACAAGTCAGCCAGTGGTTTGTTTTCAACCTGATCAGAACTGTGGGAAAGTGCGATTTCTAAGGAGCAGAGTAGAACACACCTCATAATTGCTTGCTGAAGGGACAAAGGAGAAACCACATGGATGCTAGTTCCAGCTCCCTAGTGATCAGGATATGCCCTGTGCCCTTTTTGACTTCAAGTTTTCAGCTGTATTGGAATGGCTACATTCCTACAAATATCTCAAGTGTTGATGATAAAGAGTCTGGACACAAAGCGAGAAATATGTGATGCAGCTGAAAGAAAATGCTGTCAAGTATACCTCTGAGCAGCTGGTTACTACAGCAACAGCTAGAGTAAAATGTGAACTGAGAGGATGTGAAATGATACCCAGGAGAAATCTAAAACAAATGCATAATGTTCCATAATGTGTATGTGCCATATTTATGTAATGATACACAGTGGATAGGTATTTGTGTTGTTTCCAGTTTTATTTTTGCCTCCACAATGTGACACTAAACATCCTTATTCATATATTTTTATTTGCTGGTGCTTGGAGGTCTTTATAATTCCTCAAAGTGGAATTGCTGGTTCCAAGCACTTTTAATCTGTTAACTGATTCCTTCCATAGCATAGGTATTATTATTGTCCTCCTTTCTCACGCGAGGAATCAGGCACACATAGAAATCTAGTAAATGAAAGCAGTTAGAATTTTTATTTTGTACTCAACGATTTAAATTCCAAAAAATTATTAGACCATATAAAAGAAAAAAATTTAATATTATTAAGTCAACGTGGTTTATTTCTTTAACCTGCAAATCATGCTTTCTTGCAGCCATTTAAGCGTCATATTTCCAGAGAAGGAAGGAAGGTGTATGTTACTCCCCAAAAGAGCAGTTTCTGACCTAGAACTCTTTAAGTGGAAACCTTAGAGGCAGTCTTCCCTGTAAGATCACCATTGGCGTGGGGTCAGGGGAATGACCTTGAGTTGAGGGCGGCAAGGTCAACTGCTTGAGCTGTAGCTTTTGGCAAGCCTACCAGATAAGAGAATCTGTGTTCATGAACCCAACTCCTGTACTAAAAGACAGCATGGGAACCAGCTATCAGGCAGACCCAGGAATGGGCAAGTTATGCAGCACGTATTTGGGCCTAGATTACAGAAATCTTTTTACAAAAAAGTATCTCAGTTTGTTGAAGTAGCCCTTGGTCAAAATATCTGCAGTTCTTGGAAGCTCAGTATGTTCCTTCTGTGGCCCTGGTGCTAAGGAGATGCTCTTCCAAGCACAGAGGATGAATCACATATGTTTAGGTGGAATTAAGAACAAATAAGCCTCAGTGTGAAGGTCCCGTGTGGGGCAGAGATGGTGAATCTAAAGATCTTCCAGTCAGTGCTTTCCACTGGACTGCACGGCTTCCTGAGTCAGTCATAGTCCTAAGCCTCACAGATAGACAACACAAGACTCCTTGACTCAGTGAGCTGAACCTCTAACAATTACAATCAATGCATAAAAAATAAACGGGAACATGATCTCGTATGCTGCATTAGTTTTCTATTGCTGCCAAAATAAATTACCACAAATTTAATAGCACCACAATTTGTTTTCTCACAATTTCTTTAGGTCAGAAGTCCAGGTGAGCTCAGCTGAGCTCTTTGTTCAAGATTTCAAGAGGCTAAAATGAAGGTTTCAGCGCAGCTGCATTCCTTACTAGCAGCTCTAGGGGAAAATCTGCTTCCAAGCTTATTCAGATTGTTGGCTGAATATACTCCCTGTGTTTGTAGGGCTGTCTCTGGTTGTTGTTGTTGTTTGCTGGCTGTGATTCAAGGGCCATTTTTTGCTCCTTGATGCCTACAATTCTTTCCCATGTAAGCCCCTTTCAGCAATGGTGGACCAAGTCCCTCTCAAGGTTTCGATCTCTGCCTTCCTCTTTCTCACACATCTCTGAACTCTAGCTAGAGAAAGAGCTTTGCTTTAAGGGCTCCTCTGATTAGATTGTGCTCATATGCATAATACAAGATAACCTCTTTAAGGTCTGTAAGTTTATCTGCAGTCTCTTTTGCCATATAGTGTAATATATTCACAGGTGTCAGGGATTAAAGAATGAGCATCCTTGGGGGTTCATTCTGTGTACTCCACATATTACAATAAAAGTATGAACAAAATATTAATGGGAAGGCAGAGCAAGGAGATAGCAATTCTGTCTGGAATAAAGGTGGTAGAGAGAAATGCTTCATTGCAGGGGTAACATACGAATTATATTTCTAAGGAGGAATGTGATTTCATCAGAGAGAATGGATACATCAAGTTTATTTCAGGCAAATATAAAATCAGGAAGACATAAAGACATTTAGTTATGTTTGGGATTGGCAAATAATCTAGTATAGCTAAAGTATGTCTGAGTTTAAATCCTAGCTATGCTGTATGACCATCTGTGTAGTCTCAGAGAAATCCCGCTTAGTCCTCATTTCTTCTATGAAATGGGGGTAGTTCGTGATAGTACTTATTTCACAGAACGTGAGGATTAAGTGTGCTAAAATACCAAAGCACATAATGTCGTGTCTTCCACATTGTACATGCACATCAGAGACAGCTACTAGTATTTACTTTCCTGTTATCCCTAGAGCCAGGGCAGATTGGTAAAAACTGGAGTGGCAGGAGTCAGTGAGGCTGAGAGTAGGCTGTGCCTGGAGTGTGCAGTCAGAATGGAACTGTGTTAATCCATATTATTTTGACTCATTGTTTTCTTCCAGATATTCTTACATCACTCTTCTATGAGCTTTATCTTACTTTCAAAGGCTTCATCTTAATTTTTTTGAGTAGGTTATACTCCAAGTCCCCCAAATCTCTTGCAACATTATATCCTTTCTCTAGAAGACTTACCCTGTTTTCTGTAGTTTTAGCAACTATTTCTGGCCCCAACTTCTCCCCTGAACTGAGACCTGCACTTGGACGTTTCAGCCTCAACACCTTCCTCCTCATTCATTGTTCTCATGTCTTGATCACTTTCCGTCTTCTTGCCACACCATTACCACCATCTCCCCACCACATACTATTCGTATTCCACCAAGGGCTATTCATATTCCACTGTTGTCTTAGTTCTTGATATCAGTATTCCCACCAATAAAAATGATTGCAACGACAAGTCCTGGAGTATGCTTTCACTCTTATGGAATCTCTATATTCCATTTCATTTACTTGGCTACCCATCCCAAGCTCAGATATTTCTACTCGGAAGCCCCCTCCGTGCTGTTTCCATACCTTGTGCATGATTCTGTGGTGGCAACACCGCATTGCACAGTGAATAACTATCAATATGTCTGACTCTCCTGGAAGTTCACTGTGGGTACCTTAGGAGTCCATGCCTTTTCATCTTTGTATTCATCATATTTAGTAGACTGCAAGGCTTCTAATAGCAGAGACTTAAAAAAAAGAGAAAAGGATGTTGAATTGACTTTGAGTTTATCTTATAGGCAACAAGTCAATTTTTTGGTCGATGAATGACATTATCAGGTAAGTGTTTCAGCAAGGTAATTCTGGCAGGTGTACTAGAAGGATTGGTGGAGAATGAGAGACTGGCAGCAGTAAATTTATTCAGGAGGTTTCTTTATAACTCACAAGAGAGATGATAAAGGTATAGCAGTGATGGTAAAATGAGAAAAAATGAACAAATTTGAGAGATTATTACAGGCAAGATTTCTATGATTTATTGACTGATTAGATAACATAGATGGAGGAGAGATGGGTACAGGACAATATTGGAATTTGGCACTGGCCAAGGGAAACAAACGTTGGGTTAGGGAATTTAGAAGGAAGACTTTGTTCATAGAGAAAAAAATAGAAGGTTTGGTTTTGAGCATGTCAAGACAGAGGTTCTGAAGGACCCCTTGGAAGAAATGTCTAATAGGCAGTTAGAGATCAAGTACATATTTTGTATGTTTTAAAACATTTTCCCAAAAATCTATATTGATTTTAAGTGTTTAAACAAAGTTATGAAGCATTTATCTCTTATTTTCTAAAATAGAAGCCTTTATCTGCTCACGCTGTCTAGCCATAGTGTGCTCAGCTCCACATGGTGAATCAGTAGGGAAATTAAGGTGACAGGTGTTGGCCCCTCTTTGCCTCTCCTTCACTCTGGCAATCTCAGTGAGCAGGAACAGAACACCGCTGATCACCATGGAAGCAATGGATACACACAGGTCAAGGATGGGATTTGCTCTAGGTCTTATGGGAAATAACAGTGGAACTTTACATTTCCTGACTCCTCAAATGTTCATCTCAAGAGAGCATTAGAGAATTTCTCAGAAGATTGTGACGAATTTCTCCTTTCTCTTCCATCTAAGATCCAGCAAGAATGGATTCTTGAAAGGCTGTCTTAATGATATTGTTTCTAGAGAGTATTAGGCTGTTTTGAAAACCTAAGACATTAGTCCTTTACTTTATTTGGATTCGTTTAGGGCCACCTGTCCTCTATGACCTGCAATCAGTGGAAGAGGCTAAGCGGCACATGTTTCCCTGAACAGGAAGGAAAAGAGTCATGAGGGATGTAGCAAGAAGCAGAATCATTTCCCTGCGGAGTGCAATTGCATCATGCAGGTTTTGTGGCTGCTTAATGTCTCCAAATGTGGATTTAATTGTACTGTGATAGCATGTTCATACTGAGCAAGGAGAGAAAAACAAGTAACAGCTTTCTCACCAGTAAGGCATCTTATTTACCTATCGCTTCCTGGCTGCATGGAAACCACAGACAATAAATCTCTCTTGAACATTTGTGAGGTTTCTTCTTGAAATGCAGGAAATGTAACCCTCCTACAGACTGCAAGCAATTCTAAACTCTTTTCCTGTGAGATTTCTACTTAAACTCTCTGTGCCAAAATGCAATTTATTTTGAGTACTCTTGAGTTTCTTAGGACTTTAATGAGTTTAATGAATGTTTGCAATGATTTTTCATGTCGATGCCATGAGCTTTACAGGCTAGTTTTTACTGTGATCTACCAGACCAGCTCCCTCTGTGGCTGGCAGGTAGACATTAGGCATTTAAAAAAATTGACCTTGAATGTCATAGGTACAATAGTTCAGTTCAGTCATTCAGTAGTGTCCAAATCTTTGTGACCCCATATATTGCAGCACGCCAGGCTTCCCTGTCCATCACCAACTTCCAGAGTTACTCAAACTCATGTCTATTGAGTCAGTGATGCCATCCAACCATCTCATCCTCTGTCATCCCCTTCTCCTCCCACCTTCAATCTTTCCCAACATCAGGGTCTTTTCAAATGAGTCAGTTCTTCACATCAGGTGGCCAAAGTATTGGAGTTTCAGCTTCAGCATCAGTCCTTCCAATGAATATTCAGGACTAATTTCCTTTAGGATTGACTCGTTGGATCTCCTTGCAGTCCAAGGGACTCTCAAGAGTCTTCTCTAATACCACCATTCAAAAGCATCAATTCCTTGGCTCTCAGCTTTATTTATAGTCCAACTCTCACATCCATACATGACTACTGGAAAAACCATAGTTTTGACTAATGGACTTCTGTTGGCAGAGTAACGTCTCTGCTTTTTAATATACTGTCTAGGTTGGTCATTGGAGAAGGCAATGGAACCCCATTCCAGTACTCTTGCCTGGCAAATCCCATAGATGGAGGAGCCTGGTAGGCTGCAGTCCATTTGGTCACAAGAATCAGACACGACTGAGCGACTTCACTTTCACTTTTCACTTTCATGCATTGGAGAAAGAAATGGCAACCCACTCCACTGTTCTTGCCTGGAGAATTCCAGGGACGGGAGAGCCTGGTGGGCTGCCGTCTATGGGGTCGCACAGAGTTGGACACGACTGAAGTGACTTAGCAGCAGCAGCAGCAGCAGGTTGGTCATAGCTTTTCTTTCAAGGAGCAAGCGTCTTTTAATTTCATGGCTGCAGTCACCATCTGGAGCGATTTTGGAGCCCCCAGTAATAAAGTCTGCCACTGTTTCCATTATTTCCCCATCTATTTGCCATGAAGTGATAGGACCAGATGCCATGATCTTAGTTTTCTGAATGTTGAGTTTTAAGCCAAGTTTTTTACTCTCCTCTTTCACTTTCATCAAGAGGCTCTTTAGTGCTTCTTTGATTTCTGCCATAAGGAGAGTGTCATCTGCACATCTGAGTTTATTGATATTTTTCCCAGCAATCTTGATTCCAGCTTGTGCTTCATCTAGCCTGACATTTTGCGTGATGTACTCTGCATATAAGTTAAATAAGAAGGGTAACAAAATACAAAGAACCTAATTTACTATGTTGTATGGTGAATATCAAAAATAGTAATGATGAATTCATCAAAGTGTAGGCACTTGCTTGTCCCTTCTCATTTGTGTCTCTCAGAGAAGAGGAAACAAATACCCATCAAGGGCCACTGTGGACACAGTAAGGTAAAGGTACAAAGATGGGTCTGTATACATGCAGTTGGTGGGTGTGGTGCAGTAAAGGTATGTGTACCTAGATTATGGCAGACCAAGGCTTTTATGGGAGAAGTGAGGAGATTATTAATATAAGAGTCCTGGAGGTTGATTTTCTTCATTTGTTACCTGGCTAATGGCTCTGAGGTTTCCCACGTGGCTCAGTAGTAAAGAATTGGCCTGTCAGTTCAGGAGACACAGGGACATGGGTTTAATCCTTGGGTCAGGCAGATCCCCTGGAGTAGGAAATGGCAACCCACTTCAGTATTCTTGCTAAGAAAATCCCACAGACAGAGGAGACTTGAGGGCTACAGTCCATGGGGTCGCAAAGAGTCAGACACAACTAAAGCAACTTAGCATGCACGCACATTTTGCAATGATTACTACAATGAAGCTATATATCCATCACCTTACAGTTATCAGTTTTTTTGTTTGTTTTGTGGTAACAACATTTAAGGTCTACCTTCTTTGCAACGGAGAAGGCAATGGCACCCTACTCCAGTAGTCTTGCCTGGGAAATCACATGGATGGAGGAGCCTTGTAAGCTAGAGTCCATGGGGTCACTAAGAGTCGGACACGACTGAGTGACTTCACTTTCAATTTTCACTTGCATGCATTGGAGAAGGAAATGGCAACCCACTCTGGTGTTCTTACCTGGAGAATCCCAGGGACAGAGGAGCCTGGTGGGCTGCCATCTATGGGGTCGCACAGAGTTGGACACGACTGATGCGACTTAGCAGTAGTGGCCTCTTTCAGTATATAATACAGTGTTAACTATAGTCACTGTATTAGATCTCCAAA
The DNA here is from genome assembly GCA_006408675.1 of Madoqua kirkii. Classification (NCBI taxonomy): domain Eukaryota; kingdom Metazoa; phylum Chordata; class Mammalia; order Artiodactyla; family Bovidae; genus Madoqua; species Madoqua kirkii. The sequence goes on along the minus strand of SJYC01114357.1, from coordinate 12,025 downwards.
ACTTTTCTGTCCTGCATAACTGAAACCCTTGACCAATATCTCTCCATATCCCCTATTCCCCAACCCCTGGCATCCAGCATTCTACTTGCTGCTTCTGTGAGTCTGGCTTTTTCAGTTTCCACATATAAGTGAGGTCATGCAGTATTTGTCTTTCTGTACCTGACTGGTTTCATTTAGCAAAATGTCCTCCAAGTTCATCCATGTCATCCTAAATGGCAAGATTTCTATTTAAAGGCTGAATAATATACTATATACACACTTTCTTTATCCATTCACCCATGTGTAGACACTTAGGTTGATTTCATATCTTGGCTCTTGTGAATACTGCTTCCAAAAAAAAAAATGGAGGTGCAGGTATCTGTTTGAGATACTGATTTCATTTCTTTTGGATATATATTCAGAAGTGTGACTGCTGAATAGCTCTATTTTTAACTTTTTGTGGAACTTCCATACTGTTTTCCACAATGGTTGTGTCAATTTACACTCCCAGAACACTGCACAAGAGCTTCTGAGCAGGATACACTTTGATTCAGTAGGAAATCTTGATTTTAGTGAGTTAACCTAAAAAAAAAAATGGAGGTGCAGGTATCTGTTTGAGATACTGATTTCATTTCTTTTGGATATATATTCAGAAGTGTGACTGCTGAATAGCTCTATTTTTAACTTTTTGTGGAACTTCCATACTGTTTTCCACAATGGTTGTGTCAATTTACACTCCCAGAACACTGCACAAGAGCTTCTGAGCAGGATACACTTTGATTCAGTAGGAAATCTTGATTTTAGTGAGTTAACCGTATATGAAAGAGAGTGAAGATCAGACTCTCCGGTTTAGTTTGTCTCTACACTTGAAGAAAGAAGGGCAAGAGGGGGACCAGGTAGTCCTTGAGGCTCGAGGACTGTCTGATGGTGTCATAGGTTATGAGAGAATGTAGCGATTTCAAATAAAATCCATGGTTCAAAATGAGACGTATACCTTGGCCTCAGCCGTCACTCTACTCCAAAGACCAGCACCCATTCAGTTCAGGAGGGAGATGTTCTCACGCGTGACAGAGTAAGCTACCAGGAACAGCAACATCTGTAAAAACCCTCACTGCTGCTGCTGCTAAGTCGCTTCAGTCGTGTCCGACTCTGTGCGACCCCATAGACGGCAGCCCACCAGGCTCCCCCGTCCCCCGGATTTTCCAGGCAAGAACACTGGAGTGGGTTGCCATTTCCTTCTCCAATGTATGAAAGTGAAAACTGAAAGTGAAGTCACTGAGTCATGTCCAACTCTCAGCGACCCCATGGTCTACAGCCCACAAAACTGCAAAATGGAAACAGAGCTTGTTTCAGAAAAAGCTAATGATGTACCTGATTTAGACATTCTTGTTAAAAACAAAGGCAATTAGCAAATTTGTCATGTGGTATTAGAGAAAAATTTCCCTGTTCAGCTCTAGTATTCTTCAAGAAAATTTGGTTTCCACCTGACTACCCAAAGAGAATTGCTCAGCTGCTATAGTAACTGTGTCCCTGGATATACGGCAGTTGACAAAAACACTCTTGATATGTTGATTTTTATGCTTAGAAATGTAGGCTGGGCTGACGGATAGGTAAAACTACAAGCTGGATGATGAAACTGGTATAAGGCAATGTTACAGCACTACTTTCTCTGTCTCATGTCTCACATCCCAGCCATCAGCAAATCTTATCAACTCCATCACTCCTGCCCCGGTCTGAGCAGTTACCATTTCTCACTGGGATTTTGCAGTGGTTTGTGAACCGTTCTATTTCCATTCTTGTCTTTCTTCCTTCTACTCTGTAAACACCTGTAACAGTGATCTTTAAAAAATATAATTCAGATCACTATTCCTTTGATTCAAATTCTCCAAGGGGACATTAGTCAGCTCTTGCTTCGGTAAGGACCCTTAAACCACTCTGACTCAGAAGTTTACAATAGTAAGCATTTGTTTTTCTTGTTTCCAGGCCAGCTGGGGTGGCTCTGCTTTAGGCTCCAGGATGGGTTCTGGTCACTCCATGAACATTATTCTGGGCCTTGGCTGAAGGCGCATTGACTTCCTGGAGCCCACTCTTCCAAAAGTAATCTGAGGGAGTCCCAGAAACCAAGATACCTCATGTGAAAACCGGAAAAGGCAATGGCATTCCACTCCAGTACTCTTGCCTGGAAAATCCCCTGGATGGAGGAGCCTGGTGGGCTGCGGTCCTTGGGGTCGGAGAGTCGGACACGACTGAGTGACTTCACTTTCACTTTTCACTTTCATGCATTGGAGAAGGAAACGGCAACCCACTCCAGTGTTCTTGCCTGGGGAATCCCAGGGACAGGGGGGCCTGGTGGGCTGCCGTCTATGGGGTCGCACAGAGTCAGGCACGACTGACGCATCTTAGCAGCAGCAGCAGCATGTGAAAACATTTAAGGCCACTGTTTGCATCACATTTGCTAACATCCATTGACCGTCCGTGTGAGGAAATATTCTCTACACATGGGGAAGGATGCCGCAAAGAAATGTGCCAAGGGCTTGAGTGTATAATCCTATTACCCACAGGTGAAAAACTGGGACCAGTAAGCGAATCTCTCCAAGAGGGCTTTGTATGGCACTTCAGTTTATAAGGACCTATATGATCTGGCCTTTGGCTTTTCTGAAATAATTTCCTATGATTTATCTCCTTTCTCTTTCTGTTGCAAGTACTCTAGTCCTTTTTTTAAAAAATTCTTTGAACCCTTAGAGCATATTTTTGTCCTGAATTTAGCATTTATGATTCCTTCTGCCTGAAATTCTCCCCACAACCCCGTACAGCTTCCCTCATTCTGGCCTCTGGTCAAATGTCTTTTCCTAAGAAAAGCCTTCCCTGGCCACACTGTTTAACATAGTAACACTTGCCAAGCTCTTTTTGTTCTTAGCTGCTTAGTTTTGTTTTTTTTTTTTCTTTTTTTCACAGTACTTAGCACAACCTGTCATACATTCTAAATGATTTACTGGATTTTTCTCTATTTTTTCCGTAAGCTCTGTGAAGACAGGGATGTCAATATTCCAAGCACACAGTGGACAATGGGAAAATTCAAAATGTAATTGTGAATAAATGAATAAACTGAATTGCAGGATCTTCCATGTTACATTCATTTTCTGTTGCAGCACACAACCTTTGAAGTCTTGGGAATATAGCAGCATCTGGCCAGGCAGAAAGAACATAAAGCATTCATAGGCAAAGGGAAAACTTCTTTTCCTCGCTATAGATTTTTACATATATACTTTCTGCACAAGTGGAAAATACTGATCTGAGTCATTTTTTTCCCTTATATTTTCCTATTCTAAGAAGTTTCTGTCTGGTTTTTGAAATTAAAGAAAGCCTAAGGATTTTGTATGAGCTTCTACCAATTGTTGCTTGAGTCAAGGCACTTTGGATTGTTTGTGTGTTTCTGTCAGGGATTGGCCAACTTTTAATATTGGGTGCCAAGTTTCCAATGCCTGCTTTTTCTTGGTTTAGTTTTACTTTTTTTTTTTTTTAAGATGTGGAAGTTCCCTGTCATGAATAGAATATGTGTATATTTAAGTGTGGTCTTCAGAGGTGGTACAGGGGTAAAGAATCCACCTCCCAATGTAGAAGACACAGCAGACACAGGTTCAATTCCTGGGTTGGGAAGATCCCCTGGAGTAGGAAACGGCAACCCACTCCAGTATTCTTGCCAAGAACATTCCATGGACAGAGAAGCCTGGTGGGCTACAGTCCACGTGGTTGCAAAGCATCAGACATGTCAGATCATGCACACACACACACAATACAATTGTGAAAATACAATAGATATTACTCCATGGGTCTGGGGGTTTGCGCAGAAGGCAATGGCACCCCAGTCCAGTACTCTTGCCTGAAGAATCCCATAGAGAGAGGAGCCTGGTAGGCTGCAAGTCCATGGGGTCGCGAAGAGTCGGACGTGACTGAACGACTTCACTTTCACTTTTCACTTTCATGCATTGGAGAAGGAAATGGCAACCCACTCCAGTGTTCTTGCCTGGAGAATCCCAGGGATGGCGGAGCCTGGCGGGCTACCGTGTATGGGGTTGCACAGAGTCGGACACGACTGAAGTGACTTACCAGCAGCAGCTGGGGGTTTGACTGGGAGTAAGTAATCTAGTCCTTGAGAGGGTATTAAAGTAGTCTCTTTCAGAAATATAATCTCTTTAAAAAGAGGTACATAGGTAATGAAACATTTGCACAGCAGAGGAAATCATCAACAAAATGAAAAAGCAACCTACAAAATGGGGGGATGACATCTGCATGTGACTGACAAGGGCAACAGCAACAAAAAAACCCAATAAAATAAAGGGGCAGCTCTTAACAGACATTTCTCCAAAGAAGACATACAAATGGCCAATAAGCACGTGAACAGATGCTCAAAATCACTAATTATTAGAGAAATCCAAATCCAAACTACAATGAGGTATCACTGCACACCAGTCAGAGTGGCCATGATCAAAAAGTCAAAAATAACAGATGCTGGAGAGGGTGTGGAAGAAAGGGAGACCTCCTGCACTGTTGGTGGGACTTGGTGTAGTCGCAATGGAGAACCGTAGAGGTTCCTTAAAAACTAAAACTAGAACTGCCGTGCGATCCAGCAGCCCTACTCCTGGGAGTATATCCAGAGGAAGCTCCAGTTCACAAATATGCAAGCGCCCCAGTGTTCATAGCAGCACTATTTGCAATAGCCAGAACATGGACGCAACCTAAACATCCACTGACTGATTGTTGAGTAAAGAAAATGTTTGCTGTTATTTAGTCACTAAGTCGTGTCTGACTCTTTTGGGACCCCATGGACCCAGTTACACATATATAATGGAATAAGGCTTCCTTGGTAAAGAATCCACTTGCCAATGCAGGAGATGTGGGTTCAGTCCCTGGTTTGGGAAGAGCCCCTGGATAAGGAAATGGCAATCCACTCCAGCGTTCTTGCCTGGGAACTTTGCATCGGCGGAGGAGCTTGGCAGGCAACAGTCCATGGGGCTGCAAAAGAGTCAGACACAACTTAGTAACTAATCAGCAACAATAAATAGTGGATACTAAATACTTGATATCACTTATATGTAGAATCTAAAATATGATACAAATTCACTTTACCAAATAGAAACAGACTCACAGATATAAAACAAACATGCTTCCCAAAGGAGAAAGGGGCTGGGAGGAGATAAATTAGGAGTTTGGGATTAGCAGATACAAACTTCTACATATAAAATGAACAATAAGATCCTACTGTATGGCACAGGGAATATCCTGCAATAAACCATAATGGAAAAGAAAATGAAAAAGAATATATAAATATGTGTAATATAAATCAATTTGCTGTACACCAAACACTAACACACATTGTAAATTAACTGTACTTCAATTAAAAAAAGAGAGAGAGATACACAGGGAGGACTGCTGATGGGCCAGAGTTCCATTTCCACTAGGGATGTCCAATAATGGCATGCACAGCATAGGCAGATGATACTTCCCATATGTAAGCCAAGCCTACGGTATCTTGTACCTATCCTGTGGGGCAGCCCTACCGAAATATCAGCTGCAAGGAAATGGTATGTGTGGGAGAAACACTGGAGTCATTTCTAAAAAAAGAGCTCCTTATCAGGGTATAATTTGAGATGAAGTTAGGAAGAAGAACTGTGATTCCGAGTGCAGGGAATGAAGCCCAAAGTCTGGAACTGGGATGGCAGCCAATCACTGTGTCAAGAGTAACAGCAAGGGAACCAGGGAAGAGTGAAGGTTAACCGTAGGGTAACAAGAAAAAGAGCAAGGGAGGCGGGGCAGTTCGGAAAGGAAGGCAGGCTGCCGGCCACGGCATTCCTTTCAGGCACAGCTTGAAACTGAGCTGGACCTGGGATGTTAGATTTGTTGCTCTGTATTTTTATAGGGACTATGGTTCAATTTGTTGTTTTGGTTTTTTTTTTTTAGTCACCATTACTATTTACGTAGAAAGGTCACTTCAAGGTACTTCACGAGTCAGATAGGATGTGTATTAATGGTTTTTTGGTATTTGAAGGAGTTGCAAAAAACAAAATTCAACAGTGTATTTAAAAGTTCGACTCAAGTCATGTGGTCCCAGAACACTTTGTCCTAGTAAAAAGCAGGATTGATGCTCATTATCTCAATTAAAGGTGAAAGATAAAGGATGTGAAAATAGATAATTGGGACTGGTTTCTAAGCCCAAATTTCTTCTTTCAGAACTCTACCAATATAGTTAGATCCTAATCGAAGTGACATTTAATGGAATATACATTTATAAATTATTAAAGTACATACATGATTTAAGTAAAACATTTTTGTATATAACCAATAAATATTTCAACATCTTTAAATTTTAATTTATCATCACCATTATTGTATCTTTATTTGTAGTTCTAGCTTAGTATGTTGAGATAAAGGACAAAATTTTGAAATAGTAAGATATAATTATATTTGCAACATTGAAGATAATAGTAAGCAGGTAGGCCTATTTGCATAATTGTTTTGGGCATTAGATAGTTTTAAATAAACACGGTTTAAAGTTGTATTTCACTAATTCAGACCAGGTAATCCATCTTTTTTTTCCTCTCAGTTAAAATCATGTAGCCCAGGGGAAATATCTTCTGAGACACTGATAAGGCACATTTTCTAGAACTGTCTTGGGTTCATAGAGCTACTGTTTCTATTCTACCAACACTCTGTTTCCATTCAGTTCTTTTCCTATATTTTCTCTCTTTCTAAATTAGTTTTAGGCAGTGAATGCTTTTGCATTAATTGTTTTGAATAAGTACTTCCTTGTTTATTCATGTTAAATCTTTATCAGGGTGTCTGGTACAAAATAAGTATTCTCTAACATTAATGGTCATACTGTTTCCAGTCTTACACATCTCCTTGTCATTTTCCCATGTTCCTTCATTCAATAAATATCAACTGAGTGTGAGAAAGCTTTATTACAAATTGCTTTATAATGAACTTCTTCAGAGGGTTGTATTATTTCAGAGTCAAAGTCAAGATTATGATCAAGTTATATAGTCCATTTATATCTCCTAGTATTTCTATCAGAGTTATATGGTTTCAGTTTTAGTCTTCAATGGTTCTATAAGAAAAGCTCTACTCATTTCCCTAATCCTGCTACTGATTTCCCTGAAATAAAGAGTTATGATTCATTAATATGCATTATATAAATTTTTCATTATATAACATTCATTTATTTCAGTGTCATTTTATTAGTTATCTATTGCTGTGTAACAAATTATCCTCAAAATCTAGCAGCTTAAAACAAATATATATTATCTGGCCAAGTTTCTGAAAGTTAGGAATCCAGAAGCAACTTCAGTTCAGTTCAGTTCAGTGCAGTTGCTCAGTTGTGTCTGAAATTTTTTGACCTCATGGACTGCAGCACGCCAGGCTTTCCCGTCCTTCATCGTCTCCTTGCTCAAACTCATGTCCATCAGGTTGGTGTTGCCATCCATCCATCTCATCCTCTGTCATCTCCTGCCTTCAATCTTTTCCAGCATCAGGGACTTTTTCAATGTGTCAGCTCTTCGCATCAGATGGCCAAAGTATTAGAGCTTCAGCTTCAGCATGTCCTTCCAATGAATATTCAAGATTGATTTCCTTTAGGATTGACTTGTTTGATCTCCTTGTAGTCCAAGGGACTCCCAAGAGTCTTCTCCAGCATCACAATTCGAAAGCATCAATTCTTCCACGCTCAGCCTTCTTTAAGGTCCAACTCACATCCATACATGACTCCTGGAAAAACTAAGCTTTGACTATACAGATCTTTGTTGGCAAAGCAATGTCTCTGCTTTTGAATATGCTGTCTAGGTTTGTCATAGCTTTTCTTTCAAGGAGCAAGCTTCTTTTCATTTCGTGACTGCTGTCACTGAAGCAACTTAGCTAGGTGGCTTTGGCTCTGGGTTTCTCACGAAGTTATAGACAAAATGTCAACCAGACTGTGTTCATCTGAAGGTTTGATTAGGCTGGAGGATCTGCTTCTAAGATGGTGCTGTCTCATGATTTTTGGCAGGAGGTCTCAATTCCTTTGGCAGAAGACCTCTCCATAGGGCTGCTTGACAGAGCATCTGTCTTCTCCCAGAATTAGCAATCCAAGAACTAGGGAGCAAGGGACAAGCAGCAATGTTTTCGTGACTTAGTCACTTCCACCCTATTCTATTCTGAGTGACTCATTAGGTCCAGATCATTAGTCTCCACTCTGAGAGGAGGAGTGTTGTCTAAGAATTTGTGAACATATTTTAAAACTATCACACATCATAGCATCTTCAAAGCTATGAGTCATTCTCCTACCTTTATAAATGAGGAAACTGAGTCCCAGAGATGTGATGATGTACAAAATCTTTTATCTTCATACTTCTGCTCTGCATGCATGCATGCTGAGTTACTTCAGTGATGTCTGTCTCTTTGTGACCCTATGGACTGTAGCCTACCAGGCTCATATTTCCATGGCATTCTCCAGGCAAGAATACTGGGATGGGTTGCCATGTCCTCCTCCAGGGAATCTTTCCAACCCAGGGATCCAATCCGAGTTGCTCATGCCTCATCCATTGGCAGGCAGGTTCTTTACCACTGGCACCATCTGGGAAGCCCACACTTATGCCCTATATAGAATTGAACTCTTTTCTTTTTCACTCAAGGTCATTGAACTTTCTGGCTTCTGATGTTCCTTCTGATGTTCCTTCTGTCCATTTCATTGCTTTCCAGCTTATATGTAGTTAACTAAATAATAATACATATTTATCTAAAATATGTTATTCATAAGCAAAGAACATTTATTAATCATATTTTATATGAGTAATGTGCTAATGCCTCATAGTAACTCAAATATTTGTACTAAGCTGGTAAATACTTGCTCACCTCCCAAATGGCATGTTTTGTAGGTGGGTATGCTATTATTTGAGGTCTTCGATTAAAACTAGCCAAAGGATATCTCTTAATTCCATTTTAAAGTCCTTAAGGATGTGTACATTTGATCATGAAGATGTTGAGGCAGATAGCAGCAATAGATGAGAAAAATGTTGTTTGCCTGCCATTATTTTGCCAAAGGATTCACGTGGTAGATGAAAAGGCAGGCTTGTGAAAGCGAATGAAAATATTTAGTGGGCCCATAAATGGCTATAGAATTTAAATTGGTAACATTAAATAGAAGCTGATTATCTGAGAGATGAGATCAGCCACTTCTCAGAGGGTTTGCTAGCAGCTCCTGTACACATCATCATAACAGTAACTTGGTAACAGCACAAATTTTATTCAACAAATGAATGTAAATGAAGACACTGTGTGAAGGGAAGACATTGTGCTTTATTTCCTGTTTCCTATTCCCTCTACTAGAGTGAAGCAAACTCGTGGAAACGTGATAACAGTGTTGAAATAAGTCTACACGCAAGAGCTAAATCTTCTTATCTGCTGCTAGCTGGTTCCATCCATCGTATTGCTTTCAGGGAGCCCAGCGCAACTCCAAACCAGGTCTCTGAGACTGTTAGGGAGCGTAATCTCCAGAGGGAGCCTGGGGGAAAGAAGCATCTGGGCCTGGACCCCCACTGTAGCTCTGTCACTTGGCTCTCTCTAGTAAGAGCTTCTCATTGCTATGCGCTGTCACTGATGTGTTCATTTAGTCATTATTTGTTAAGCACTGTAAACATGACAGACACTGTATGAAGGACCTTAAAACATAACAACTATAAATAAGACACAGTCTGTGGTACTAGAGACATGCTATCTGCTTGCGTAATGTTTTCCAAAAGCCAAGATAATTTATACATCTGACATACATTCATTGACATCAGCACCATAGATAAGATCCCCATTTTACAGAGGAGGAAAGCAAGACTGAGAGCTTTTAAAGGATTTTTCTAAAGGATTTCAAGCGAGGAAGTATGATATTTGAGCTCAAACTTAGGTAGTCTAACTTTTCATAGAACATATTTTCTGTACACAAGGCATAGCATCTAGCATATAGCTGTCCTTGAAAACATCCATTGGTTTGAAAACAAGAATATGATTATGAAAATGTAAGGATGTTTAGTGCTAGATGAATACTGCAAACAAATGTTTTTCTGGATTGCAAGTATGGAACATGAGATCAGTTACATATCAAGATAATCTATTCAGGCCTCAGCAGAGAAGTATGGGGGAAAGGTTTCTACAGACCAACAGTGTCCCCTAAGAATCTTTTTTGTTGTTGATGTCTTAAACACTTAAAGTATATGCATTTGGTATAGTCAAAAATGTATTTAGTCCCTTTATCACTGATCCTTTATTGTTTTCTTTTCCTTTTATTCATGATCTTGTTTTGCCTACTTTCCTTTATTTTTTTGTCTTAGTTCCAAAAGGGAAGAGAAAATTAACATATAAAAAAGAAGGTGTAACATCACTTAAAAGTGGACATTTTTCCAAATATGTGCAGTTCTAAAAATATCTTTAACATTAATTTCTCATTTTGATGTTAATTTCTCATTTAAATGCTTTCTTCTCTGCAATCACCTCTCTGTGCTTTTTCAGTCTTTTAACTTAATTGAAGCTTCTTGTGTCTATGTCAAAGATCTTTCTTGGTAAATGTCACTTGAAAATATGTGGATTATTCACAAATATCTCTTGGTATTGATTTCTGACATAATTCCACATGATAGAACAGACTCTGTATGATTTCAATACCTCAAGACCATGAAATTTTTGCATCTTGTTTTATGTCCCTGGATATGTTCCAGGGTCTCCTGGTTTATAGCCTATGGGAACTTGAATTTGTATCCTACTGTTGTGTGAAAAAGGTATAAATCTTAATTATGTTGAATTGGTTCATAATGCTTTTCAGGTCTACTATATCCTTCAACTTTTCTGTCTATTCATTCTATTAACTTTTGAGAGTCTGATATTGAAACTCCACCTAAAAATTGTAATTTATCTACTTAAAAATAATTTTAATGTATAGTGGAACTATCTGTAACTTTGTTCTGTATTTTCCAAGTCTCCTATAAATGTGTTATCATAGTTCCATTTAATTTAAAAACGAACAAAAAAAAAGAGTATAAGATGGAAAATTTCTTCAGCTGCATCTTACCTTTTATGAAAAAGAAATAACAGATGCAAAATGGAGTCACTTGTGCTAAGCCTCAGATCAGCACACTAAGATTAAATCTCTAACCTAATTCCAGCCTTTCCCAGAAATGTGATCTTTAACCAGTCAATTTGGATTTACTTGATCAGCACTAATGAAGTAATTTACCCGATAGGCCTCAGCCTTCCCCCAGTGGAGGGCAGCCTCCACTGAAACAACCCACTCTTTGCCAGAGGCTTCTTTTTTCTACCCTCTTCTGCCTATGTGAGTGAGTGAAGTCGCTCATTGTGTCCGACTCTTTGTGAACCCATGGACTGTAGCCTATCAAGCTCCTCTGTTCATGGGATTTTCCAGGCAATAGTACTGAAGTGGATTGCCATTTCCTTCTCCAAGGGATCTTCCCGACCCAGGGATCGAACCCGGGCTCCCGCATTGCAGACAGACGCTTTACCGTCTGAGCCACCAGGGAAGTATAAATCCTTCCATTTTGTACAGATCCTCAGAGCTCCTTTCCATTGATATTTGCTATATGGGATGCTGTCTGACTCATGAATCCTTGAATAAAACCAATTAGATCTTCAAATGTACTCAGTTGAATTTCTCTTTTTAACACCTGGTGGCTATCCATGTTTTATCTATGTGAGAGTATCAGGTATGTGGGAGAACATGTTCTTAGGTATTTTTGATTAAATGAGCTATTCATATAATGCACATATAAGAAAGTAATAGTGTTAAATACAACATATATATTTGTATTACATAAATTTAAAAATCCAGTATCTCTAGTTTAGTTTAAGACTTTTTTTTTTAATGTTATTTTCCTTGGAGAGGTAGAAATGGCATCTTGAGGTCCAAGTGGAAATTACTTCACAGAAGCTATGTAACTTAATTGGATTTATTTTTAATAATGTGTGACATGAGAAGGTTAATTTGAAATGTTAAGAAGCAGTGAATTGCTTGAAAATT
>SJYC01114352.1:0-13751 GCA_006408675.1 Madoqua kirkii | reverse complement strand
AAAAAAAAAAAAAACAAATTAAATGTCTAGAAATAAACTTACCTAATGAGACGAAAGAACTGTACACAGAAAATTATAAGACACAAATGAAAGAAATCAAAGATGACATAAACAGATTGAGAGATATTCCATGTTCCTAGGTAGGAAGAATCAGTATTGTGAAAATAACTATACTACCAAAGGCAATATAAGTTCAGTGTGATCTCTATCAAATTACCAATGGTATTTTTCACAGAACTAGAAGAAAAAAATTCACAATTCATAGGGAAACACAAAAGACCCAGAATAGCCAAAACAATCCTGAGAGAGAAGAATGCAGCTGGAGGAATCAACCTTCCTGACTTCAGATTATACTATAAAGCTACATCCATCAAGACCATATGGTACTGGCATAAAAACAGAAATACAGACCAATGGAACAAGATAGAAAGCCCAGAAATAGACCCATGCACCTATGGGTACCTCGTTTTTGACCAAGGAGGCAAGAATATACAATGAGGCAAAAACAGACTCTTCAATAAATAGTGCTGGGAAAACTGGACAGCTAGATGTAAAAGAATGGAATTAGAACACTTGCTAAAACCATACACAAAGATAAACTCAAAATGGATTGAAGACCTAAATAAATGTAAGACCAGAAACTATAAAACTCTTAGAGGAAAACATAGGCAGAACACTCAATGACATAAATCAAAGCAAGATCCTCTATGATCCACCTCCTAGAGTAACAGAAATAAAAATGAAAGTAAACAAGTGGGACCTATTAAACTTAAAAGCTTTTGCACAGCAAAGGAAACTATAAGCAAGTTGAAAAGACAACCCTCAGAATGGGAGAAAGTAACAGCAAATGAAACAACTGACAAATGATTAATTTCCAAAATATACAAGCAGCTCATATAATTCAATGCCAGAAAAACAAACAACCCAATCAAAAAGTGGGAAAAAGACATAAACAGACATTTCTCCAAAGAAGACATACAGCTGGCTAACAAACATATGAAAAGATGCTCTTCATTAAAGAAATGGAAATCAAAAGTACAATGAGATATCACTTCACACCAGTCACAATGGCTTTCATCAAAAAGTCTACAAACAATAAATGCTGGAGAGAGTGTTGAGAAAAGGGAACACTCTTGTACTGTTGGTGGGAATGTAAACTGATACAGCCACTATGGAAGATGGTATGGAGATTCCTTAAAAAACTAGGAAGAAAAGCATCACATGACCTAGGAATCCCACTCCTAGGAATATTGAAAAAGTCACATGTATCCCATTGTTCATTCCAGCACTATTTACAATAGCTAGAACATAGAAGCAACCTAGATGTCCATTGACAGATGAATGGATAAAGAGGTAGTGGTACATATACACAATGGAATATTATTTAGCCATAAAAAGGAACACACTCAAGTCAGTTCCACTGAGGCAGATGAACCTAGAACCTATTATTCAGAGTGAAGTAAGTCAGAAAGAGAAAGATATATCTGACATGTATATATGGAATCTAGAGCAATGTTACTGAAGAATTTATTTACAGGGCAGCAATCCAGTACTTTGGCCACCTCATGCAGAGTTGACTCATTGGAAAAGACTCTGATACTGGGAGGGATTGGGGGCAGGAGGAGAAGGGGACGACAGAGGATGAAATGGCTGGATGGCATCACTGACTCGATGGACGTGAGTCTGAGTGAACTCCAGGAGTTGGTGATGGACACGGAGGCCTGGTGTGCTGTGATTCATGGGGTCACAAAGAGTTGGACATGACTAAGCAACTGAACTGAACTGAACTGAACTGAACTGAATGGAGAAATGGACATAGAGAATAGATTTATGGACATGGGGAGAGGGGAGGAGAAGGTGAGATATATGGAGACAGTAACATGGAAACTTACATTACCATATGTAAGCTAAATGGCCAACGGGAATTTGCTGTATGGCTCAGGAAACTCAAACAGGGCCTCTGTATCAACCTAGAGGGGTGGGATGGGGAGGCAGATGGGAGGAAGGTTGCAAAGGAGGGGCTATATCTATACACATGGCTGATTCATGTTGAGGTTTGACAGAAAAGAGCAAAAATCTGTAAAGCAATTACCTTCAAAAAAAAATAAATTAAAAAATAAGCTGAGATATTACTTTGCTGACAAAGGTCTGTCTAGACAAAGCTATGGTTTTTCCAATAGTCATGTATGGATGTTACAGTTGGACTATAAAGAAAGCTGAGCGCTGAAGAATTGGTGCTTTTTAACTGTGGTGGTGGAGAAGACTCTTGAGGGTCCCTTGGACTGCAAGGAGATCCAAAAGGAAATCAGTCCTGAATATTCATTGGAAGGCCTGATGCTGAAGCTGAAACTCCAATACTTTGGCTATGTGATGCAAAGAACTGACTCATTGGAAAAGACCTTGATGCTGGGGAAGATTGAAGGCAGGAGGAGAAGGGGACGACAGAGGATGAGATGTTTGGATGACATCACCGACTCGATGGACATGAGTTTGAGCAGTCTCCAGGAGTTGGGGAACTGGTGTGCTGCAGTCCATGGGGTCACAAATAGTCAGACATGACTGAGCGACTGAACTGAACTGAACTGAATACAGTATTGAACTCCAAAGCAAATATAAAATTCCATTGAAAAATGGTTGAGTTTCAAAGTTTTGCAGCTTGGAAATATTTATTAATTACCTGAAATATTCATTGGTATTATTTAAATATTTTAATATTAAATTGCAAAATGAATTTTTACATTATGCTCTTCTATATATTCTTGACTAAATGTGTGTAGTTTAAAATTATCACAATACCCCACCCAGTAAAACTGCAGTGTTTCTAGATGGTTATTCAGAAAACATCTAGTTGAACTTGCCTAAGATTTTTCTGAGCATATGGCAAAGAGCAGGGAGCTAACAGTTTCTGTTACTTATATTCACTGGATTTTTCTGGGTTGATATATTTCTGGAACTTTAATATTACTCAAAATAAAGTAGAGAAAACAGCACACGGAATATGATTATTTCTGACTGGTGCTTAATCCCCACTGTTGATGGAAATCTGGCAGTTGTAACATAGCAACAGAATCTGACGGCTTTGAATTTTAAGTTATTTTATAACTTAAAGGTGGATGTTTCAGTTTCTTTTCTGCTAATAACTGGCTGCCTATAATTACCACATTGTCCTGGTTTTTTAATGTGCAAAATTAGGTTATAATGTTGACCTTTTCTTTGTGTTTCTCTTTTTCAGAGTATTACTGTTTTCCAAATTGTTTACAGTGGAGTATCACTATGCATATATCTGGATAAAATGAAAAATATATAACTAAGAAAATTACCACAAAGGGAATATTGAAATGAGAGACACAAAATGAAACCGAGAGTGATAAAATGTTTGCCAAGAGACCCTGGGTGCTTGCTGGATACGGGCCATGATTTTGACTCCGTGTTCTCTAGCAGCCAGTGAAAAAGCAGTGGTTTACATAATTTACAGGGTCAGTAAGATACAGCTGACCATATCAATAGCCACACACACACACACACACACAAACCCACCAAAAAATACCCCAGTTGCATGAGAAGCCGTTTGCTCCCAGGAACTTCTCCACAGTAAATGCATTAACACTTTCATAGGGCAATTTCTCATACAATTCTTCAAAACAGGCCAATGAGAGCATACCAAAGTGTAATTTTGTATGATCAATCTAGATGGGACTGTACACTAAAATTCAGGCACCAACTTTCTTATGGAAGCACCTAGAGAGACATGGAAGGATTACACAACTTTTATACAGTCTTTAATCAACCATGTTTCTTTCGAATGCATCTTTGTTAAGAACTGGGTTGCCTTTACAACACACTGCCAGTTACATTTCAAGTTTATTGCCCATTAAGTTTCAGTGGAGCTGGCAAGGAGAAATGACATTCTCTTGTTCAAGCTGAGTTCAGCAAGAACTGTGAGAGAACAGGGAGCCACCCTACCTATACATGCAGATGGGCTGAGGAGTCATCTGTGGGCAGGACCAAGACTCTCCTCATGATCATGAACCATGGAATGATATTGTTTAACAGAATAGAAAAAAAATTAAAGTGAAATGATAAGTGAAGAAGCAGACATTTAAATAGGTGAAGTCTAAAACAAAAAAGTAGAAATAAGGTTTAATTTTAAGGTAAAAAAATTTATAAAAACAAATATAATTTTTAAAATATGAAAAAAGCAATTAAATTAAGAAAATGAAAGTTGAAAATAAATAGATGTCAAAGAAGCTAGGTCTAAACAGTAAAAAGTTAAGAAAGAGGTTATTAAGACTAAAAGTGGTTTTTAAAACTATAAAATGAAGTTACATTTATTAAAAATGTAGGAATAAGTTTTTAAGTTAAAAAATGAGAAGCAGAAAATCTAAAATACAAAAATATAAAAAATTAGAATAAAAATCAGGAGTAAACATCATACAAGTTATTAATAGTAAGTTTTAAGTTAATATTGAGGTGATGAACCAAAGAAGTCATTTTTAGTTCAGGCAGAAAACTGAGCCACGCTGTAGGCAGGAGTCCTTTGAGAGGAGGGTTGGAGGTAACCTTAAGTCACTGGAAGGTGTGTCCTTCCTGAAAGAGCAGAGCTATGCAAATTCTTTAGCCTACATTTTAGCATGGAGCCTCACTCTTGTTAGAAACATTCAGAATTATGAACAAAACTGTGACAAACATTTGTGTATCTACACCTTTAACATATATTTTTACTTCTTAAGAAAAGTACTGAAGATTTAGTTGATTAAAGTATGTACACATTAAAAATTTTTTAAAATAATACATAGTGTCAATCTGTCCTCCTGTGGCTGATAGTAATTTATATATAAACTAGCAGTGCATAAAACACTGATTTCACTTCCCCCTTGGCTAACCCTGGTAATATACACTGTTTTCTTTGGTGATCTGATAGTTGAAAAATACCTTGTTTTAAATGGTATTTCTTTGTTATTGAGATTGAACCAGTTCTCATGAAATGAATATTTACTTATTCAGAGCTTTTCCTTCATCTTTCTTCTGTCTGCTAATCTTGACATAAATATTAGAAAGCTTCTTGCAAGGTAAATAACTGGCAAATAACTTTGGAATAATCAATACATGCAAAACATATTTGTTCATATTCCTTTTGCTAAACAGGTCTTTCCCAAACTTCCTGATCAATAGTTAGTTCTCAAATCTGGCTTGATTCCTAAGAAAATTAAAATAATGATTAATTAGTGACAATAGTTGTTTGAATTCCCAATGTTTGTTGGTAACATAAAACACATTGCTCTTATAAGCATCTAGCTAGTTTAATTATAATAAAAAATGAGGAATTTCTCTGGCAGTCCAGTGGCTAATACTCCTTGTTTCCAATGCAGGGTGCCCAAGTTTGACAGACAGTAAAGAATCTTCCTGCACTGCAGGAGACCTAGGTTGATCCCTGGGTCAGGAAGATCTTCCAGAGAAGGGAATGGCAACCACTTCAGTATTCTTGCCTGGAGAATTCCATGGACAGAGGAACCTGGCAGATTATAGTCCATGGGGTCTCAAAGAGCTGGACATGACTGAGTGATGAACACCTTCACTTTCTTCACTTTCACAGGGAACTAGATACCACGTGTTGCAACTAGGAGTTCACATGCCACAACTAAAAAAGATCCCATGTGCTGCAAGGAGGATCAAGATCAGATCCCTTGTGCTGCAATTAGGACCTGGTGCAGTAAATAAATTTTAAAAAATTAGAGAGGCTACAAATTAAACTCAAACTGCTCTATTGAATAACCAAGAATAGTTGTTTTTTTAAATGACTGAGCGGTATTATCAATTTTGTGGGTTTTTTTTGGTATTATCAGAACTTAAAAATTAAAACAAAGTGACAAAATTGATATTTAAATTGCAGATAATATATCATGCAATTCAAATTTTATTTTCTGAATATAATTTAGGAACCTACACATTTATATTCTTGTCTACTGCATATTGAGTTTTCTTTGTTTGGCTTTGAAATGTTTTCTTACCACCCATTTAGAGGATATTGAGTATTCAGAAGATAGGGGCAATAACTTGTATATTCTAAGATCAGTGAATGAGAAAATATGAAAAATATTTACATCCCTAAAAAAACAGTTCCAATACTGAAAAAGGAAGACAGATGTTCTCACATTTTAAAATTAGATTTCAGATTGCAATATATATAACTACAGGAAAAGTTTTAAATTTCTTAGAGAAAATAGTAATTACAAAACAGTCAAAGTTTCTAAGTAGCTTATATGCTGGTGGCAATTGTTCAAAATGCATAAAATTGTTTGAAAGCCCTAAAAAATGTCAAGATTAAAATTTCATCAGATACTATTTTAGGGTTTTTTTCCTTTGCTTTTAATAGAATTTGTTAAGAATAATTTTCAGAAAGCAAAGAGTCATTACAGTGTAAATCTAAGACTTTAATTTTAGAAAAAATGTTTGACTAGTCGAGCATAAAAAACACTCCTAGCATCAGGTGCCTGAAATAATTAGTTGTGTTTAAAAAAAAGTTTTAAAAATCATTGCTAATGTGGTAGTAAATGAAGAAAAACCATCAGAGAGCAGAAGTGACAAGAACACACCAATCCAGAGAATAAATGAGCACTGAAGTCACCTTTGTCTAGAGAGAACCTAACAATTGTCAATAGCCCAGGGCCTGGATATTAAAGTCCCAGGCACCCAGGGAGGCTGGAGGAAAAGCAGGGGTCTAGAAGGCTGTCAGAGAAGGCTGGGTCAGAGATAACTTCAAAAATTGAGACCCCACTTCCCAGAGGACAATACCCTTAGTGACTGAACTTGAGGAGAAATCCCCCTTCAGAGGAAGATGTTGAGAGTATTTGCCACTCTAGCCTGTGTATTGTGATTTTTACTATTTTATGATACTTTAATATTTTGGGGTCTTGCTTATCTGGGAGAGACTGCCCTGCCCAGGGCTCCCTAATTTCTAGAGTCAGGGAACAACTACCTGGGAGCATGCCTTTCATATGCAAACCAAATGATCTTGAGTCCTATCCTCAACCACCTCCTTTACCTAACTCTCACACACCAAGCTAAGATTCCTCTTGCCCTACATCACCCCAAGACCAAGGATATTCATACTACTGTGGGACTTAAAATCCAAGCCAATAATTTAGCCAAAGTGATTCTGGACTGGTAGTGACCCCAGGAGCCCAGCAAAAGAACACACAAATATTTTGGGGGGAAGAACTTACAGTACGTTTTTCAAATATTTCTCTGAGTTTCAAAGAATATCATTTCCTAATAAAATGTCATTCAAAACATGAAGAAATAAGCCATAAGTAAGGTTAGCAGAAACAGAATGTTATGAACCATACTCGCAAAGCCTGCAGATATTGAAATGTCAGGGAGCGTGTAATTTTCTTCGTTCCGTTCGCCACAGCAAAGATTTGAAATGGTGGATCAGTGTTACAGCTCGGGTACAGCTCCATTTTATTTGGCAAGCAAAGGATAGTACACCCTGGAGGCGTGAGGGCAGGCTGACCCCAAAGGAGAGGCCTCAATCCATCTTGACTTCTTCCTTTTATATGTTTGTCTCCTCCCCTGCCTTGAGCCTGCCCTGTACAAATTGGGCTAGCCAAGAAGGGGGTGTGTTTGTTTCACCTGAAATTCTCACTATCTAGTCCATGGATTTTCTTTTGCTTCATTTTTGCAGGCTTTTCTCCTTCTTTGTGTTATAGCCACCACCATTTTGGACTCCTTTTTCCTATTATAACTACCTAACAGTAATAATCAGAAAAATATAAATAAATGAGTATTTTTTAATTCCTTAAAGAAAACGAATGAATCAAAAATATAAACAAAGATCAAATTACTGTCAATAAAGAACAAAACAGAAGCTCTAAAAATCAAAATTAGATTTAAAAACCTGATTGATGGGTAAAATACTACACCCACACTCAATGACAAAGAAATTACCTGGGGTGCAGCAGAGAAAGAGAAGGAAATGAAAATATGTTTAAGAGAGAAAAGAGGGACGTGTTCCCACATGCTCCTAATGATAGTTCTAGAATAATAAAATATAAAGATGGTGTAAAGAAATTATTTGAAGAGATAATTACCATTTCAGATACACCAGTATCAAATTCAGGAAAACCAATGAATTCCAAAGAGGTAAATAAAGCCAAGCGAAGTTTGCTTCATTACCTCTTGTGGTTGGGGATTCTATCCTAGACTGTACTTCTCTTAGGGAGTGCTGGTAAAATAACTCTGTGTCTAGCCTACACCCTCGTAGTTGTGGGAAACAGGTATCTTTGCCGCACCACACAGTGGGAGTACAGGTCGCCTCCCCTTGCAGTTGTCTCTCTGCATCTTGTCTCTTGCTCCTCTCTTCTCTTACCAGTTTTAAGTCGAGAAAACCAAGTACTCTGCTGGTTCAGTAGCTTAGCAAATTTCCAAGGTGGATGGCTGTGGCGGAATCACATTGAATTAATTCTCAGAGCCACACGGTCTTGTGAGAGACAGCGCCGGGAGAGCTCGCAAAAGAGCACCTCTCTGAGAAAACGCTGAGTACATATTTATTGAGTCTCCCTCTTGGACAAGGGAGTCATATAGTACGGCTTTGAAGATAAGGAAGTTTGTTCTGCACACAAGACACCCACTGAGGCTGATGTATTAGTCAAGGTATGTGTTAAGGGCATGAGAAGGAACACGTAAGGAAAGCGTAAGACACAACAGTCTCCGGAAAACAGGGCCGTGAGAAAGAAGCATTTATATCCCTACAGACGATCCGCAGCCATAATTTAGTGGAAAGAGTAAAGGTTCCGGCATCCTCAACACTGTAGGGTGGGACAAAATAAATAAATACTCCTCCTCATCGGTTGGAGGAGTGCGGAAAACTGCTTCATCACCTCTGATTCCTTTAAAAGATGACGTCTAGTCTTCCTTCTTTTCATATAGTGCAGAGGAAGTGAGGTGTGCTGGATGGTTCCAACTGAGCTGAAATAGTGCATCTCAGCCATCCTCTCTTCAAAGTGGTTGGCTCTGCAGCTGATAGTTTTTTGATTTTAGAATTTGATATTACTTGACATAATGTAGATTTAGACATTTTTTCTGGGAAAATAGAAAAATATACTTTGGTGTTATACTGTGAACCCTAAGGCATTAATTCTGGGACAGTAATAAAGTTTTCCTGTGGTGGTCTACCAACACCATGTTATAACATCATAGCTTATCATCATTGACAAACATTGCCTTTTCCATAAATGTGATTGTAAACATCATCGACAATCATTTAGTTCTCTGAACTCCCGGAGTTGGTGATGGACAGGGAGGCCTGGCATGATGCAATTCATGGGGTCGCAAAGAGTCGGACACGACTGAGCGACTGAACTGAACTATATTAAAATTAATGTTTGTAGTAAAACAATACACATTTTAAAATATGGACAACAGTAGTTGCCGATAACTTCAAACTATAAATAGCATTAGAAATATACAGTGAAGGTAAAGTCTGTACAGGTAAATATAGATAAGAAAGCCGTGTGGTTTGCTGAACTGTTCAGAATGAATAGTATATAGAGTTATTCAACCTGAGAAACTTTTAGGGTGTTAATTTCCTTTGTAAATTCAATTTCATTCTTCCAAGAGACTTATTCTGAGTCCTAAACTATGTAACACTTGGGAAAAAATTCATTTTCTATTCTTATTTCTATTTCCTCTATTCTTAATCAAATTAGTATAGTACATAATAGAAAAAAATTTGGCTATGTAAAACATTTTAATCTAGTTTCTACAAATTAGTATAAGAAAAAGGCAAGTTCTTTCTACCTAGAATATTCAGCCAAGGTATAATTAAATAAAAAGTTGATTCAAAACCTTGTCTTTTCACCTGATGGTTAAAGATTGAGTTTGTTTTTATTTAATAATTATTTCTTCATAAATTCTTAATGATTTTATACTAACTGTTATTTTCAGACTTTGGTCCTTCAAGAAAAACTCAAATCCTTGTCACATCTAATCTCTTTCAAAGCCATTATACTTCTTCAGGGGGGAAAAAAGATTAAGAAGTCCTAACTCAGAGGTATGACAATTGTCTTACCCACTGATAAGTTTCTCAGTAATTAAAAAGTAAAGAATAGGGGTGATGAATAAAGTTTGATTTTGATGTGATGCTCAGTATATATCTATAAATGAATTTAGCACACTTGTAGTTGATATAATTAGGAAAAATGACAGTTCTTGGAAACATAGCTAAGCTGACTCTTGCCTTCTGATGTAACATTAAGCTCTCTAAGGAGACTTAATGCATTATATGAATGCATTATATGAATGACTGCTGGCTAAATGAAATTTGGCAATGATTGGTCTTTCCCTATTATTTCCATATTCAGTTAACATAAAGAACAATATTTTTCATAAATCTATAAAGCCACACTTCAAGGAAAAGGAAATTTTTTTTTTAACTTTCATTTTATGGAAGAAATATATCTTTAGGATATACTATAAGAACTTCATTTTGGAAATGTCTTCTAATTATTCAAAACAAACATATATGGAATGGTTCCCTCATTTACTGATTTTTTATAGTAATTAACTGGCTAAGATGCATAGGAAAAAGATAGGTCCTCTCACCTCTTTCCCAAGCTACCAACTTAGAAGTCCTATCATTATAGAAAAGAACTAACTTTAAAGTTCCTTAAGATGCATTCTTCAGTGTTGAATATATTAGAGGAAAGGGCAGGGCATTTTATTGACAAGAACTATTGTTTCTGATCGTCTCTTCTTTTTGAGAAATTCTACTGCTGCATATGATTTGTTTCAATATGCTAAGAAAAACACTGTTATAAAGTTTCTCCTTTGTAATCTATGTTTGCCCTTTTAACATTTTCATAATTTTGAATAAGCTAAATATTATGCTTCACTATGTTATTTGTGAACATACTTTTTAATGCTCGATATGACGGAGGAGCCTGGTGGGGTGCCGTCCATGGGGTCGCGAAGAGTCAGACACGACTGAGCGACTTCACTTTCACGTTTCACTTTCATGCATTGGAGAAGGAAATGGCAACCCACTCCAGTGTTTTTGCCTGGAGAATCCCAGGGGCGGTGGAGCCTGGTGGGCTGCCGTCAATGGGGTCACACAGAGTCGGACATGACTGAAGTAACTTAGCAGCAGCAGCAGCATGTGTTAATGAAGCAAGCAGACACTTCTTGGGTCCTCTGGTGCCACTTCTTGCCTCTTGCAGTCACATGGAATAGTCTAATGTATGATTTAATATCAATATGACTGTTTCTGATATTATTTGCCTCTACATGTAATCCAGAACTTCCTGAAACATAGATGATTCTACCTCTTAGGACTGGAAAAATAAGAATAGGCTTGACATATCTTAAATGTTATCAAACACTAAGATCAGTTCAGTCAGTTCAGTTGCTCAGTCATGTCTGACTCTGTGATCCCATGAACTGCAGCACCCCAGGCTTCCCTGTCCATCACCAACTCCTAGAGCTTGCTCAAACTCATGTCCATCAAACCAAACTGATCACATGGATCACAGCCTTGTCTAACTCAATGAAACTATGAGCCGTGTTGTGTAGGGCCACCCCAGATGGACGGGTCATGGTGGAGAGTTCTGACAATACATGGTCCACTGGAGAAGGGGATGGCAAACCACTTTTGTATTCTTGCCTTGAGAGCCCCATGAACAGTAGGAAATATTAAGATGCTTTCAGAAATATCTGAGGTAGTATGGAAAAAGACAAGAGGTTAGTTTGTGAGAGGGCTTCCAGGGGCCAGGATTTCAATTTTAATGTCAAAAGGGAAATAAATGATTACAGTTGATTTGAGCATGTTAAGCAAATTAAAGGAGATATGATTCTGTGATGAAAAAAAACGGCACAAGTTAAAAAGTGGTTGTAATGCTCTTATATGGTTCCACTGCTTGTATAAAAATGCAATGTATTAACCTCCATTCCTTGAAACATACACTGAAGATTTTATTCACATTAGGCTTTTAAAATACAAAAGTTGATCCCTCTTTACTTTTTAATGAAGATAAAAATTTTGACAAGACATATGCAAAAGATGGGAAAACTACTATGCTTTCAAGGTGGGGAAATGCATTCAAACTAGTCAATAAAAAGAAAATATCAGGGAATTAAAAGAAAAGAGTATAGATCGACAAGACTGTGTAAAAAACAGGAAAAATAATGAGGAAACTGCAGAATGCTTGCATTTTAATAGCACAAAAGTGAGGCCAACCAAGAATACAGAGGGAATTTGTCCAGGTAGCATAGGTTTTAAGGAGACAAATTGTGCTTTTAGGTTGCCCTGGCAACAGGTGTGCCTTCTTATGTGAAGACATTATAATGAGAAAACCACATGAACATGAAGTAAATTACAAATAGAGGTGGCCCTATCTTTCTTGGAGATAGGTTTGGAAATGAGTTTGGAATGGGTGTACGCCATCAACTAAAGATGACGTCACGAGACTGAAGATTTGAATGATGTCCCAGAGTCAGAAGTTGTAAGTTCACAAGCTTCTGAGGGTGGCACAAACCTCTTGTTATTATTATTATTATTTTTACTGATTTCAGTTGAAGTCAGGAAAAATAAATAATGTACACACATACTCACTTCATTACAAAGGGAAGGACACTTGGACTGGGAAACTATGGGAGGTCATTTTTCTGGCAGTCTGTGCACGGTGGTTTTGGACCCAAACTACTGTAGCAGTCTGGGCTCTGGGTGAGTCTCCTGGCTCCAGTTAACACACCAGGTCTCGATATACCCCTCACATGTAGTGTTTGACTTCTGTTAGGTTTATTTTAATAACAGAAACACAGTGTTCCTTGAGTCTACCACGTTGCACTGATAGCAGCACGAAATGCTAGAAAGTTCTTGGTTATATTGAGCCAAATTTTCTTGTCAGTTATTTCAGTCTGTTAGTCCTATGTATGCAGTTTGAAAAACATTTTAATCTAGTCATGCGCTCCAGTGAGTTTAAACCGACTCTCCTAATATGTTTAACAATGATATGCCTCCTAGTAATCCTTTTTCTGTTACTAACTCTAATGAATAAGAATGTATGCCCTGTCCAAATGGTCTAAGAGAACACAGTTTTCCTACAGACTTCTCATGTTTCTCATCTTGCAAAAGAAACAAAATTAAAGACCTGGATCTGAGTAATAAAACTTTTGTGTTTCTTGTTTTTTTCTCTGTAGAGGATATGTATATATATATATATATATATATGTATCAGTAATATGAAGCTTCCAGATAACTACTTTTCTTCTACTTTGTATCAGGATTGGGTTTCTGATTCAGAGAAAGGCAGTAAAATAAATAAAGTGAAGTTATTAATGTTTTATGAAATAGGCATTTCCTCTCTTTTCACACACAATTATAGAAAGTTCATTCAGCAATACTGGTTAAATTTTTGATTCCTGGAGAATTTCTAAGACGACACATATTGTGAATGTGAGAACTAGGTGAAGGGTTTTAGCATGGCAAATTCTATTGTATTGCTCATTATTTGAGTAAATCTTGAAGGATAAGTCAAAGTTTTAAAAAGAGATATTAAATAATAATAGTAAGAATGTCAGTAGAGCATATGTAAGATGAAAGGATAAAACTCTTGAACAATAGCTGAAATCTATTTGTTCAAGTTTCTTCACTTCTTGAAGTGGAGATAATAGACTTCAGAATAGAAGTCAGATATCGGAAATTTATATCTTGCATGGAAATAGCACACAAAATTTTTTTTTTAGTGTAAGAGAAA